>DWDW01000044.1:0-20768 GCA_018245635.1 Mimoniades versicolor eupheme | reverse complement strand
ATGATACCAGAATTTTTTGGCCAAAACTGGCGGAAATCAAAACCAAAAGTGATCGAAACCAAAATCAAAACTAATGAAATAATTAGTTCTGATGTCCTTGAACACCTTTTTCCATACCCTAATACACGTTACTAGAGGAGAATGATATAAAGTATTAATAGTTATGTAAAATACACTAGAATGAAATGAGGTTTGGTAGATGGTAGCGTTGAACGCTGGTGATTTGCTGGTTTATCTCATGCACTGCTGGATCCAGACTATTGAGTGGTGCCGGAGGGCGTTGGCTTCAAATTTCGATATCACTAAAGTATATCACTCTTCTTGCGAAGTTACCATCGTAGTCTTTCTGGATGGCTACGCTAGTGGACAACCAGATCACAGTATGAAAGATTCATTTATGTTCCTGAGGATGGACAATGTTGCCACTGTCAGCAAACTCCAGGGTATCCCACAAGGCACTGTGCTTTCCCCCACGTTAATTATTATGCAAAAATATTGGTAGATATTCTGGAATAAGTGATTTGGTTCTTTGATATGCACACAAATGCTATAAATATACTACGTGGGGCGTGCAACCGCCTCTCGAGCACACGTAGAGAAGAGTAGAATCAGACTGTCTAAAGTCAGGCACTTATTGGAGCTGTTCTCCATGGGAATTGATGGAATTCTAGCTTAATACATTTCAGAAACAATGCAGTGTCTTTACCAGAAGAAAAAACTAATACCGCGCCATACTGCATCTGTGCCAGCGACAAGGATAAGGACAAGTAAATGTACAAGTAATCCGCTAGACACACTTGTGCTGAGTCATTCAAATCGAATAACAATAATCACACGATAAGAAATAGACTAATAGGTACATCCGAATTTGTAGTGTATTGGTTTTCTACCGTATTTATTACGGCGAGTTTTATATGAGGTGTGATGCCAACGATACTTACATTACACCACTCGCCAAACAGAGAAGCTTAATGTTCACCAGTTGGTTGCGTGGTAGTTTTCAACGGTTTCTTTCTCGCGCTAATATTCGATCTCGCAAGCTCGCAACGAACTTTAGAATTGGCTTTAATTTTAGGTATTCTCAATTTCTCAGTGCGATTTTCAAAAAAAGTGTTAAAAGGGTCCTTGGATGGGCTACGTGTTGGTGAGGCCTCTAGTGTTGCAAATGCTCTTAGGTGAGGATGAGAATTATCATCAAGCCGGCCGTGTGCTTATACAATAAAGAAAAATAAATGCAGTTTATTAACGGGTTGAACATGGTTTCTAAAGTATTGGAGAACATCTATGCCATATTCTTCAGTAGCATCTATATTATTAGCCTTAAAATACTCCACCCAAGTTTGATGAGCATAATTAAACATGTACCTACCTAACGTTGAAATCGACTTGCACTTCAATCAAATAGTAAGAAATCCGCGATTACCCAACTAAGAGTTAAAATTGCGTTCACCGTCGCTTCAGCAGTCTTGGTAAGTATACTTAGGTACGTACCGATTGTGAGCATTAAAGTTGTTAATAATGTTTTATTATAAATTGTATATCTCTTTATTATTACATTGCAGACTAGGCCACAACATATTTACGTGTTCACGACAATATTATTTAGTAGGTACATGAGTTTGCAGATTTGACATAATGCCTGAGGAACACAAATATTTTAGCACAAAATGTTAGCTGTGGAATTACCATCTTAATCTAAGATTAGTTACGCGGCAATTTTACTAGAATGCTCTCTCGTAATTAGACATTCGCATCCCACTTGCTGAGTTTTTGTTCCTTTAGAAGGCTTCCGTATCTACATAGCATTTTATATAAGTTCCGATGGCTGTAAATTCTCAAAAAAGTTATGCTCGTTGTACAAGTGGAATTAGGAATTTTATTGGTAAATATAGTATTAAATTGATTTATGTATAATTAAATTCGAACGCACTAGTTCCGACAGGAGAGAAAACACGTTATTGAAATTACAATTAGCAGTAAGTATTTGGCACGAATACCTACCTAGTAGGTATCAATAATATTGTTTGTGAAATTGTTATGGTTCCCTACGATTTAGATTTCCGTTGGTGAGCAACAGAAAATGTAACGCAATTGTTGACTTAAACGAATGTACAAGGCAATGTTTGTGAGCAGCGCCGACGCGAGGCAACTCAGTCATCATTCAAGATTGTAAAATAAACAGAGTGGGCAATTCGTTAACGTCTAGTTATTTTCATCCCTCGCTGTACCCACTCGAAAGTAGTTTGCCGTGAATCACAAGAATTACATGTTCTATTTCATATCTCTCACTGCACTTGGTTCGCAGTATCATTATCCTTAACCCAGTTGTGACATCATTGTTAGGGGCCCTATAAATTCAGAGTAAAAGTCGAGAAGATGTGACGTGAAAATTGCAATGACAGTGATCTAAAAATAAGGTCGTCGGCGTTGCGCCGCGGCGGCTGCGCGCGCGCCCCAGTCGAGGATCAACCGTCGCGAGATACAGTCGAACGATCACGAGCAGCAGCCATGGTGTACGAGAGTGACTTCTATACTACGCGCCGCCCCTACCGGCCCAGCTCCAGCTACAGCGTGACGGTGAGTCCGCTGCCTTCTAACACCTTTTGAGCGTGCACCTCGCTCCACTCTATTCCCGGGAGCCGGACGCCCCTCGCACCGAGTCGACCCTCGTCACTTCCATGTCTCTCGTTTTATTTCGAGTGTCCTAGTGTAGCGGTCGTACAATGGCAACGTTCCTCTGCCCCCACCCTGTGATAACGTTAGCGTTGCAGTATGCTTGTAAACTTGTTGCTTACTAAGAACCTCTGTACGGCCTCCGTCGGTTTCGTTCCGTAGAGTAGGGCTCGATAGGACGTCATATTAGCCAAACGCAAGTGGGTCACATCGCGCCGTGAAACGGAGTGTCGGAAAGCGGAGCCACCGAGCGCGCCAAATATAGACGTGGCTGGAGCCGGCGCGTCCGACTAACGGCGACTTCTCCGCTTGCAGCGGGCGGGCGACTGGGACAAGGTGCCGTTCGTGCCGCGGCCGAGCCTCGTACCCGATCCCGTGACGGCGTTCGGGCGACGCACGCGCCCCGGCTTGCGCGCCTCCGTCCTGGAGCCCGTCACTAGACAGAACATCCTGCCGAAATCGGAGGCAAAACTCGCGCCGCTGGCGCCGTACGTGTCCCCGCGAGAGAGGACGCGGGAGCGCGTGTTGGCCGCGGTGGGGCACCGCGAGCGCGCGTTCGACGCGGACCCGCTGGCCACGCCGCGCGACCACATGGACGTGCTGTTGGCGCAGGCGCACGGCCTGCCGCAGCAAGCGGTGCACCGCCACGTCTACTACAGCAACTACGCCACGTATTAGTCGCGTCGAGTCGAATCGTGTGTCGCTTTCGCTAGTCGGGTCGGTCGGGTCGGTGCGAGGGTGCGCGGGGCGAGCGCGGTGCTAAGGGCGCGGTTGTTGCAGACGCCGCGCCACTACGTCGTGGTGGACCGCGACCCGTTGCCGCGGCGCGCGGAGGAGCAGTACTCGTACTCGTACAGGAGTACGTCGGAGCGCTCGGCGGGCGACCGGCTGCCGCAGCGCAGCTCGTGCAGCAGCACGGTGGAGCGCCGCACGGGCAGCGGGCCCGGCGGCTACTCGTACTCCAGCGAGCGCTCCAGCAGCCTGGGCGGCCCCGGCGGCTACTCCTATACGTCGACGACGAGCGGCCGCCTGCCCTACGGCACCAGTTACCGCCACTACTCATACCGCGTGTAGGGCCCCGGCTCCCGACCCGTCCCTTCCTCGTTTCACCCCTAACTTCCATCCCGCTTACCCACCTAATCAGTATTCGCTAATGTAACGATCGCTCTACTTTACCGTAACAAGTGGAGGTGAATCTTTTAGAGCTTTTGATGTTTTTTTTTAGTATAAAAAAAATTATTTTCTGTGATTTAGACTGAATTTTTAATAAAGCTTGCATTTTTATACTACATACTTTCTTTTAGTGTTCCTACACACATCGATGATGAGCTCGATACACTAACACAACACTTCCAGTTTTTATTACTTACATAAAGTTTACGTATCTTTATACAGAACAGCATCATTATTTTTTTTAAACGATATTTCATTATTACTTTATACGTGAATTAATATTTCAAAGATTGAAACCAATTATCCCATTTGTCTCATTGAAAACCTAAGAAGTGAAGATCATGTAAACATTCATGAACCATAATAAGAATTAATATTAAAAAATTGGGAAAATAATATATTGTCAGTGATAGGTATTCTGTACAATACAGCATATTAAATATGTAGCTACTCAAAACGGACCTACTACCGACACTCTTTCTTTACACACACTTAGGACCTAATTGCCTAATATACGAGTATGTACATTTCTTAAAATATGTATATTGTATTACAAAATATGTACTGTTGGAAAAATATTATTTTTTACAAATAACATTTTACAGTGTCTCAAGCTTACTCCATAATAGATTAATCAAATAGCCCCAAGAAGAGAAAGATCCAGAACATACCTACTTGTCAGTTGATTATTTTTACTTATGGTATCATTACTGTTATGCTTATAAGAAAAGATTAAGAATTTTCTTGATTCCTTCATGTATTTGTTTCTGTACCTTTAGGTGTACAATAAAGAATAATTGAATTGAATTGAATTGAAAAGGTAACACGTGTTTCTTGTAAATTTACATATTCTAATGATATTAACAATATCAGTAAATATAAGAAACATTATCAATTGAAATGTAAATTATTGCGACTCAAAACAATTTGATATCCATTAGTGTTTTTTATAATACATTTTTTTAATACATCCAGTAAATACGCAATGGATACAATATATATTACTGTCGTTCTCTTCTTGACCGTTTGCAGAACTATTATGGTGTAAGCAATCTTTTGGAAGGAAAATGATAAAAGTGTTTCCATTATACCGACAGCCGCTGACTTCAGCCTACTACCTTTCGTCCCTAGTACCGTATTACCATTTGTACCCCTACGTCACGTATACACCCAAGCTGTCACAGGTGAGTTCGAAGAGTTTAATATCAACCACAAATCGTTGTACATACTCACTCAATTGTGTAAAAAGTTAAAAACTCACATTCTATCATAGCAGTGGCAGTGAAAAAGCATCCCAAATTACTGATTTCGAAAAGCACATCCCAGCACGAGTTTCGCACAAGCATATGACATGCATGTAGTTATAATAAGTAGGTACTTATAGCAATAAGTCGACTTCCATCTGCACTAGTCATGGACGCACTTCATTAGATAGAATTCGAATCAAATGTCAAAATTACAGTTGCATACCATTGCTAATAATCAAAACTTGTTAATACTATATAGTTTATTAAAGATAGACTTTTTATGACATGGCAATAGTCTCACCAACCTATTCTATGATACGTATCGTATAACGGAACTGGTGAAACGTGAGGGTGTGCTACTCTCCGCGTCTTGCCTCTTGGACGATTACAGGCGTAATGTTACGATTATATTTTACACTTACATATTTATGATCCAGAAAAAGAATTAATTTATTGACCTCTTTGCTGATACACGAGTAAATATTTTGATACTAAGCACTATAAACATAATTAGGTGCCAAAGGTTGAATTTGTAAATGTTACCAAACCATTGTAAATATCTTGGAAGTCATTGAATTTCTTAAAGTCAAAACCTTCCAATTACCAACATTTACATGTTTAGATGACCTTGTGGAGTGTTTAGGATTTCTGCAATATGGACAGGGGCATATGAGAAATAAATAGCAGTTAGGACATGCATTACAGTTGCGCCCCTTCGTAAAATATCTTCATAAAAAATAGTTAGGTACACCCAATAAGACGGTCATCAATCTTACAAATTTATTTATTTTCTATTGTACCACGATAAATAACTTATTGAAAGAATCAAAATATTTGTATTTCAAGGTTTCAATAATAAGATTCGATTCAGCGCCGTTCTTATAACGCGCGGTGGCTGCAACGATATTAAACTATATTTACCTTTAGTTTATTCTCCACATGCTTACAGACTACGGCCTTAAGCCTCTTATTCTGAGAGGAGACCGTGTTCCAACAGTTGACGATAAAGGGTTGAAAAAAATACATAAAGAGTATTTGTGTTAAAAGTAAAAGAAGCGGACGATTAATTGAGGATATAGTAAAAACATAATGAAAACTACTAGAATACCTAAGTTAGAAAAATCCAATAGTACCGAACCCGGGATTTGAACTACTCTATGAAGGCGAACTGAATGGTCGGTAACATTTTCTACCGGTCCAGAGTATTAAATCCCGTACCTACTATATTTTCTTTTGTGTTTGATGTAGGTAAGCAATGATCGAAAATAGTTTGCCCTGTAAATATTACACGGGCTTTATTTTATACGAACCGATTGAACTATTTCATGCGAAAACATCGAGTGTTAAAACACAAAAGTTCTGGCGCAGCGCCAAGCTCTATATAACGCAACTGGTTGTATTTTCAAATATTCCTCGGCGTTTAATTACAGTAAAACATTTACATGTATTACTGAACATTGTTCAACTACATTCTGCCAACCCGGACTTGGCCAGCGTAGCACGCTTCGGCCTCAGACCGTCTAACCGTGGAACGATTAAAAGTACAATAATGATATTACTGAATTGATATGCAACAAAATGGCGACGTATTTATATAAATAAGTTTTAAGGCGCGTTAAAACTACGGTCAAATTTTCGGCTAACGAAGTATAAAGTAGGTGAAGGTAAGAAAATTAAAGAAAAATTTCTATGAAGGGAATCATGAATGCAGAACATTGGATAGATAAATTTGGATTTTGGTTTGACGATGTCACAAATACTAATAAACTATTTACGTGTAAGCTGAAAACATACTTTCAGCGTTAGACACTGTACGCAGAATTAGCCAGTTTGACCTATTTCATCACTGGTAGTTACGAGGGTCACGAAATACACGTGACCTTGACCCAAATGATCTGTAGGTATGTAAGTTATGATAGATGTGTTATTGGATACCGAAAAAAAATTAATGTCGTTTCATAGCTTCTGAAACTTCAGCTGGTTAAGAGAACCGAAATAATGCATATGTATTTCGTCGTAAAAAATATCTGTAAATTAGGAGATATTTTTTCTCATTACCATTATCAATGATTTTATCGCCCCACCAATAAACTATTCGTCCATTCAGAATGAGTGAGGTTAAGGCTGTCGTCTGCCATTCAGGTCGAGAGTATGTTGGAAAGCTTCGCACACCTTAGAGCGTTATCAAGAACTCTAGGATACATGGTACTTGCGTGGTCCTCGACAAGGAGTGTCCCAAAGATACACAGGGTGTAATAACCATTCATATAGCATTGTACGTGCACCAATAGAAGTAACCATTGGAGACATAAGTCCGGCAAGGTAACTCCAAAATTAGTTAAAAGAAAAAAGTAAGTAATTTCACGCCTGTAATCCCCGAAGAGGTAGGCAGAGGAATGTAGAACACACACACGTTTCACCAGTTACTTTTATTAAAAAGCTCTTTTAAAATAATTTTTAAATACCTTTGAATAACTTTTACATTCTTAATAACCCTTGAAACAAACCGGATGTCGAGAATTTAAAAAACAAAGGCAAGGCTACGACGCATCAAGGGAGTAGGATTTTGGCAAACGACCAAAGGCCAGACGTCTGTCTATGCCATGGAAACTAACATCAAATTATATTTACATTACCACTTCCAACGCTCGTTTATGTGCACACTCTAATAATCGAAAACTTTTAACGTAGTAATGTATAACGCGCAATATACCAGCGCCCAGCGCCTTATTGTTCCAATTATGAAATTTGATATGCTTGGTGTTGTTTCTTGTAGGGAGGGTAAATTTTAGGTTTAAAAAATAAGAACGTCAGATACGTAAGGATATAGTTATGTTTTCTGCCTACCTGGTGCGTGGGGTGACGATATATTAAAAAAAAACATTAAAAAGCATAGGTACTGTATTTAAAATATACGAGAAACATTAGTAGTAAAATAGCATACTTGTAAATGTTAAATTTGGTCATACAGCGTAATACAGAAAGATACACATACCTAGACATGTATATACATACGTATATTATTTTTTACAGAAGTTTATAGGCATGATATTGGCGGTAATGAAAAAGCACTCCAGTACGTATTGTCTATCCGTCAACATTTCGAATTTAGCACAGCTCTAAAGTTCTGAATCGTTGTACAATTCAACACGAGGATCGAGACTTACCTCGCAAGACCGAGGTAACTCAGTTTCGACCGACGGGCATCTTAAACACCTCAGATATATCAAAAGTAACCGTGTTATCACAAAAAAGGGCGTGATTTTGAAATCAACATCTTTAAAAATAAACAAGGAACCGTCAGTTATAAAACAAAGAATTACTAATAATGCTTCGTCTCTTAATGCGTTACTCGACACCTTTCAAATTATAACGCTACAGTGTAACTTAGATATGCAAGTAAAATACACGTAGGTTTACAAATACCATACCAATGGAGCTAAAGAAAACAAAAACAGCCCTTCCAAATTTCTATCCAGATTTTTTAATTAATTAGTACATTAAGTAAAAAATGTGTATTCTCAGTACGAAACATAAGCACACTTAATTGATTAACTCTAACTTAATGGACTTTTTTCTGAACAGTACTTCGTTAATATAATGCAAATTGTTGAATTTAATACACGTCATATCATATTAAATTGCGCGCCAAACGACAGGCCATTGTAGTATTGAGGTCATAACACTGTCTATCTTTAAACATTAGACTCTCAAGATATAGCGTAACATCATACGCCAATATCTCTTGCTAACACACACTGCTCTCTTACGTTACAAAAATAAATCTTAAGTGGAATATATTTTGACGTACTGAATTATGACGGTTAATTTAAATGTTCAAGATGAGTCATGTTGATATTATCATCCCAGCGGTCGTATTTTTTTAATTAATTGGAACGACTTCTCATGGTATCAATTTATAACAAAATGTTACAATGAACAGTCTAAACCATAAAATGTATTGCTCGATTGCAAGTAGCAATAACAAAACAATATTGCAAATTAATATAGAACGCTTAGGATGTTTTCTACATATGTATAAAGTATCACATACAAAATGTCGCGATATTTCCAAAACAAAACTTTACAATTGTCCGCATTGTATTATGAGTTTATGTAGATTTGCATAAATGAGAGGCTGTATCTACTCGTATATAGGTAGTAGGTACTACGCCCCTTTTATAAATCATTAATGAAAACAAATACGATTGAATTCTTAAAAAAAGGTTATTTAGGTAAACGATTTCATTTTAAGGGTGAAATGATTTTGGTACTTAATGACTATTATACCATCACGCCGACTCACTTACGGATATAGCAGACGGCTCCGAGAGCCTATTATACCTTGATGTGCTTCTGCAACATACATCACGCTCCTCACACACGCACCTCGGTATCAGATACCTCCGACTTCTGCCTTGGTATTTATCGATATTATATATAAACTTATAAAACAAGCCTTGGATATTTTCTAGAACTTTGGAAAATTAAACCATATTCAGAAATAACAATATTAAATAGAACGTATGAAATTGTTGTTTATCACGTGGCAACCATAAATAAGAATTTAAGAAATCAAATAATGAGATACATATCTATACTTATCATTATATTGTCTTAAAATACGGTGAAAAAATATTTTGTTAATGAAATACGAATAGGTACTTGTTCGCGGCTCGTATTCAGTAAAGAAATAAAGATCTAAGCATAAAAATAATTACATTTAGGTGTTGTTTAAAGTTTGAGAGGAAATTCTGTGTGAAAAGTGTTAAATAATATAATGTTTCTCTGTCGGTTATTATTATTAGGTGCGCTACTACGCAAATGGTTTAGGCGGGCGGCGTGGTGCAGGCTGCGCGTGACGGCCGGTCTAATTTTAATACCACACGAATCAACACTGAATCACGCTCTATTGATACAAGAGCTATTACTTCGCAAGTTATATTTCCAATTATTCGTAGATCTGTTAACCCTTTATTTTAATAATAACTAACCTTTTCGGGGATTACAGGCGTGATGTTACGATAATTAATTTATGACTATACAAAATTAATTATATCATCATTGCAAAACAATAACGTAAACTGCATTTTCTGGTTTATCCATAGAGAAACAAAATAAAATAAAATAAAATAAATAAAATAACGAACGTAGACTACAACTTAGTCAATGATCTTAATTAAGAAGAGTGGATAACTAAGAGATTTATCTTATAACTTGTATATTATACTATACGTAAAGACAATCCATGTATCTAGGTTTAATTTATTTCTCGAATCATTAACCATTACAGAAAGGTATGTGAATCTAATTTTGTGTGTCTAAGCTTTATCTCTTTGCGCTGTTAATATCTTCTGGGCTTTTTTGATTTTGAGAAAACCTATTTTTGATTTTGAAAGAAGATATTATTTTTCCTTTTTTGCATCGAAGTTAACATTATCTGAAACATTTGCGTTATATACCTGGCTATTACTAAATTCATCTCGTCGTTCTTGCGACTCTATCTTATTTATACATCTTAGAAAGTAATTTTATATCATGTGTAACATGAATCATGAAATTACGATGTCTTTATTCGTTGTCTAATATCGACATATTGATTTTTGTTCTCATTGTTTATACCACGCTTCCATTTCACTCAAACCCATTGCCAATTTGTTACAATTGTACATCATTTTTTAATTACTCTTTAGTGCACTTACCGCCATAGATACCTAATTTTAATAGATATGTATGTGAGAAATGACTGATACAAAAATTAATCCATTCGAATCGTACTAAAGAATGGTAAATTATTAAATTCTGCTTGTTTATGTTTGAATATGATTGATGTAGTAGATATCATCATATCGATTTCAAACCAAAGCACAAAGTACCATGTATTTCGACCTAATCGGAAAGAGTGGAAAAGTCAGTAGAATAAATGCACGAAACAGCAAGAATTTCTTTTCTTTCCGATTGTATGAAAGTATATCAAACGTTACATATTGCAGGCTGAGCTGATCTATCGGCCGACATCTCGTACCATCACTCGACTCACGACGTACCCAGAGGTGCCACATCATATCGTGCGCGTGCGCGTCCGCCCATCCGTCATCCTGAGGGAACTCGACCGCATTAACTACCGCCGCCGCCCTGCGCTGGCTATCTCCGCAGTTGATGACTACTACCGCTCAGAAGCCACCAAGGTAAGATAACTTAGTGAAGCATAACCATATACATATCTTCGGCCCCACAATACTTTTTAAAGATGAACACCAGGCCAATCATCGACTCTTTCTTCTTGGTGGCAACACAATACAAAATGCTGTCTGAACATAGTTTTCGCTTTGAATGACTCCCCATAATACTTAAATAATGTGATATTGATAGCTCGAATGTTTTACTGCATCGTCGCCATTTTATCTACTTAGGAATCCTTCTCAAATGTCCAAAAGTTTGACATTTCCCGTGGATGCTTGTATCAGTAAGTCCCCTTATCTAACGAGTACCCCTATCTAACGAGTAACCCTATCTTATGAATACTCTTATCTAAAGAGTACCCCTATCTAACAAATACCCTTATCTAATTGTAAGTCTAACACCCCCAATCGAATATCCCAATCTAAACGAGTACCCCTATCTAACCAGTACCCCCATCTAACGAGTACCTACCTCTATCTCACGGATTCTCCTAGCTACTATCGATGTATTTACTTAATTTAATACAAACATTGTTATTGTTGCGATATTGAGTAATAATATATGTCCGGTCGAAATGTAAGTCACTCATTCATCCCCATCAAATTCGGTATCATGTTGATGTTGGTGATCGATGAAATTTTAATGGCTCCTAAAATCACTTGAATAAACAAAAATATCTAGAAAAGTTTTAACGTCTTACGTCGTACGTGTTATGTTGTACGCAGCGTCCCTGGCACCGATCCCATTCAATCTGCATTCCACGTTTTATCTCCTGATAAATTTAGTCCCTTCTTTCGCTTTTGTAATTGTTTGATAAAACACCTGCACCGTTCCTACAACGTGCTTTTTTTACATTAATTCGTGATCACTTGTTATTTACATTAATTTGTTATTGATTATGTGATTACTTATTTTGATTAGTTCCAATTTATAACTATGTTTTCACTAGCCGGCTATGTTTTCATCATATTAACATCCTTTTTTCTGTAAGCGTTTACTAAGATTAGGTAAATATTTCTGCTGACTATGTTTTAGGCACATTTCTTTCGCTTCTTTCACCATCATCAAAATCACTGATTTCGATAATACCTACATATATTCATTAGGTTGATAGGTGTTTCCGATTATTTTTAAAATATGATAAATTGATTCACGCCCACGAAACCCGGACAAGAGGTGATTTGTCAGGTTGTAGGTATGCAGTGTAGCGTATGATTGTACGGTTTATGAATAGCTTAGGTGTAAAAATATTTTTAAATAACGAAGGTTGAGAATGTCACGGCCCAATATGTGCGGGCGTTGCGTTTAACAGGATATGATAGGAAAACGGTAGTGTATGTTTCTAATCCCTTCCAAGAATAAAAAACATTGCTCTTTTAAATAGTAGGTACTATCTATATCTACTTCGAGTTGAATAATGTATAAATCTGAATTGCATCGATTGATTTGGATTCTTTTCTATATTCCGTGGGCAACAGTTTGGTGCCTACATGTTTTGATACGCAAAACTGAGTTGTAATTTGGATGACTGCAGTCCTACAACTGGATGAGACTAGAAGAATATTTTAGTATATAGTTAGTTTAGTATATAGTATAGTTAATAACCTACCCATCTGTAGAATGTTTCTTCGCAATGCTTTAAAAACTCTCCCTACACAAACTAAAAACGAATTTTAATACGCCTGCGTTGTGTAAGTACAAAGTTTTTTAAAAACCTATTTTTCATTATTGACCATAAATGCTCTTTTCGTTTATAATTGATAAATAAAACATGTCTTGAAGAACATTGTAGATATGAAGAACTTTCGCATCTGCATGCCTTCTTACATTATTTTCGTCACCGTAACATCGAGTAATATATTATGTTATAGTTGTCTTCCGATTCCTTAAATCTAGTATAATTTTTGCCTCTATCTAGTCGTTCATTAACAATTCCAGGCGTTCGAGGACGAGACGCGTCGTATCCGCGCCGACACGGCCTCACTGCTCCAGCGCGCACGCTCCGTGGTCCCCCGCGCCAAAACTCTTGCTCCCCTTGATACGATCTACTCGTAAGTGTTTATTAATCACAGTACATAAACATAATAAAGTACCTACTAATTATGTAGACTAGTTATTCCTCGATGCCAACTGAGCTGTGCTGCATAGCTAATTATGTTCGATTGTGATCAATATGATCGATTATGAAAAATTGGTTCATTCATTCAATTCAGTTCGTTTATTTATTCAATTCATTTATTAATTTAATTCATTTATGAAGTCATAATTAACTTAATATTAGTATATTAGAACGTATACTTAAGTACTTACCTGCATCGTGTCAGTAATTTAAATTTATAGTTTCACATAAATTTTTTACTTTGCATATATTTTACATATGTCATTATTTACTATTTCCGAAAGGAATACTTTTTTTCATAGTATTACTTTATTGTATTGGTACATCAAATGAAGTGTGACTAATTTCCTATAATATGATGAGACATCTAAAGTCATCATCTAAATCTCTGTAACGGCAACTCTTAACTGACTTTAACCAAGTAGGTATAATTTTTCCAAATGCATTTTATACCAAACTAGGGTCTATCTACATTAGGTATATGATTATCTTGCCGGCACCTGACTTTATGCGTAGATTCAGAAAGGATCGGATATTGAAAGTGTAAACTTTTGTTAGTTTCGATGTCTCTGTTCAAGGCTCATTGGATCTTGCCAGCCACCTGTTAACGGCAGGTCAAGTTTTTCTTGGCATCATCTGATGTAACCGCGCGAAAATAGCTCATTGATGTGTCTATCTGACCGCCCTGGCACTGACATTGACGGCATCGTGCATCCGTCAATTATTTGGCATGAACTGTGCCAGGCACGATTGTAAACAAAACGTAGGTAGCCGCAGAAAACGATCGGTTGGAAATGGTAAAGATTTGACTTGGACAGCTTCGCCGAAATTTGGCGGAGATACTTCCAGCGTGGGTGTGGATTGCCCGACAAAAGTAGCCAAGTACTCGCATGTTCCGTTACGTTGCGCTGACAAACGATATAATTTTAGACTGGTTAAATGCCAGCCAATCTTTGCTGTGTTATTGGAATAAATGTTTTTTATGGTTTGTTTTCATTCGAAACATCCTTGAAATGTTTATTAGCGTCATGTAGGAGATATTTTAAATGCCGCTATAATTACAGTAACATCCGGTCATAGTGACGTTATATTATCCGCCATATTTTTCAAACGCAATAGTCAGGACCAATTTTTTTAAACATACACGACATCGTTTAATTGGCATAATGTACGTATATCCTTATCATCCAATATTTATAATTTTTTTTAGTTTCCTTTTGTGGTAAGGACTAGTGTATCGGTCTTGCTGTTGTAGGTATCTCAGCTACAGCCATACTATGATTGGACTACAGCTCGAACATCGCCCAAAACTCATACCAACGCAGCTCCCAAAATCAAGCAGACCATCTCATGTCAAATGTCAACTTCTATCTGCATGAATCAAAACTTGGCATCATGACTGATTCACGTTTTAATTTATTTATGTAGTCTGTATTAACCCAAATTTAGGTTACAAGGGGCGGACAAAATGCCTATTGACATTCTCTACCAGCAACTCAGGGATATTAGTTCGGGGGTTCATTTGTCAATGTATTTATTTGGTGCGTTCACAGTTACTCCTATGGAGAGCCAATACCATATCGCTTCAGTAACGACGCATACGTCGCCAGGCTGCTGCTGCCATTCCGCAGCGTGTCCGACAATATCCACAGCTTGTCCTACTACGCGGAGCCCGTAAAGAAGTTAACAGGTATTCCCGAAGGAGGTCAGGCGTATTACGATTAGATACCTTTAACAATAACAATATTATTGATTAATATTGTGACGTCAGACCCTACCCGTGACTGGTGCCTGACTAACAGCTAGATCCAGTGTGCCCCTCGTGTTAACCTTGGGGTGTTTCGCCAGGACGCGGAAACCTCGCGTGCGTGCACTTCTCCGGTAGCAAGGCCTTCTCCAATCGCAGGCCTCTCTACAAGGAACTTAGCATCAGAGACGACGTGAAGCTCCTATCGTTTTACGCGAAGAACAGGCTCGCAGCCGCGGGGCTGGCCGTCGAGAAGGCCGCAGGTATCCAGAAACAATCGCAACGCTAGCGCTCGCTTCCCCTCCGCATAATTTATTAAATGACGTCAGTTAAACGCCGCGCTTGGTGACAACCTCGTCCATTCTCAATGTCATCCGGATTTTTTTATAGCATCACCCATCGCTATTAAACGCATTCTTCGAAATTATTGTTTTTCTAAGTTCCAAGCTTTCGAAATTTCCCGCCCAGATTTAAAATTATCAAATGGCTTTTACGTAATTATCTCTTGTCAAGTGGACATTAGATACTTGCAAACAAAGTTTATAGGATTACAATTACAATATTGATAGGATTTTTTGATTATAATAACTATTATAATAGTCCCCTTAAATTACCATAATTAAAGTAAGCCAAAATTAATTTCACCGATTATTCTACATACCTACTCGTTTATCTCGTCTTTTCTGCATACTGCGTACAGTACAAAGTTTGACCAACCCTTAAGCCCGTTAATAGTATAATATATAATGTCGCGCTGAAGTCCGTGGCGAGGTTCGGTCTCACCGTGGCAAGTAATAAACATCGCTTCCGCTCCGACCTGGTCGGCGTATAAAAAAAGCAGCTTTAAAATGGAGTATAAACGTATCTAACCCTGGGTGTGGTGTCTCTTGCAGCGGGCGTCGCGCCGGAACAGCCGACGGCGGCGCAGTGCGCGTAACTCCGCCGGCCGGCGCGGGCCCCGGTCCGACCGGCGCCCGCGCCGCGCCCCGCGCTCTCTGATCTCGGTATAACACTCTCCGACTAACCGATGTCATATCATTATGAATTTATTCTATTTTTGAACCGTTTTACTCCAAATCGAACACTATTTTATTACTCTATATACAACGAACGAATTATACACACAATTTCTAGTCAAAGGCGTGATAGCGCGGTGAGCTCACCGCTGGTGGACGGTGATCGAGATGTCTCGTTTTCACTTAACAGAACTGATTTTGTTTAACAATAAAATTATTTTTACCACAGTTGTAGTTGTTTTAATTAGTGTGCATGGTAGATCCCCCGAGTCACGCTTAGAAATTCCAGGCTTTCTAACGCTTCGCCTACTCGACTAAAACATAATAATCAATTCGTAACTTTATATAGTTAGTAGTACCTTAATGAGAACCATAAAATGTTCATATCTAATATGTTTTATTATAAAATAAACTAAACTTATGTTGAATTGATGAATTATCTTAAGGTTTCATTATTAAACATCTATAGTGAATTATTTCTATTGTATTACCATTTTTGAAGAGACATATAAATGTGTCTTATAAGTTATAAGTGAACTGTTTTATCTGAAACTAGTCTATAAGTCTCCAATCTTAGTACCTATATGACGTGTCGTAATGTAAATTCTACGGTCACTGAATTGTACATACAAACGATTATAAATTATTATTTCGATTACAAGAGCTACGAGAGAACAGCATGAAAGCACATATCATTGGAGTAGTGCAACTATTGCTCTTACACGTGCACACACCCAAGACGCGCAGCTTCCACACGCTTAACATCAAGAATATGGCAAGAACAATAGCAGAATGTTCATTCGGCTTCACAATCTTAGCTTAGAATATGGTCACAGCCTTAACATTCATATAATAGGCCACGAGCTCAAAAGCGATGAGCTGCTACGTCTCTAACTATTGCCCATCAGTGACCATTTTTATCTTCTCCGTCGAAATTCCCAGCTCTCACAATTTAAGTAAACGTCAGTTAACTTTAAGTCAATGATCATTGGTACTACGCGACCGTTTCATTGGCCGTGGCGCAGTGAAACTGCTTCCGTGGAGGCCCAGCCGCAAGTTCCAAGCGCCCACGCTGATGGAAGACCCGGCTTTGGAACTAAAGGCGGCTAAAGCTGAACGCGCAGCGCGGTTCCGTGCCACCACCGCTGAGCCTGTCTTGGCGCCAGCGACCGACTTGGCGGAAATCAAAAAGAAGAGGCAGGAGGAAGCTCGTGCCGCTGAAGAGAGGTAGTTTTGGCATTCACGCCATTTATTATAACTTCTAAATCTAACTGAAAATTTGCACACCAACTTTGGTGTATATAATAATTGAATGTTCTTGTAATAGTAACCTATATTTGTTTCTGTTTTTTTTATACTTTATTTCAATACTTTTCTGCTCTTTTGCTTCACTGCTGAGGCACTTTACTGTGTCATAGCTTTAAGTGGTAGACTTATTGTAATAGATTTGAAACACATGGATAATTTAACATAAATCTACTTTAAAATATTCTATAATAGTAACATAATTATTGCTTATTCCAGGGCTCTGAAGGAAGAAGCAAAGCGTGAAGCTGAACGAAAGGCTCAGGTAAAAAGTTTTTGCATTGTAACCATATAATACTAAAGAAATTGAAACGTATTCCCAAAAGTGATAGATAATATGATATGATGATAATATATATTTTTTTAGGCTGAACGTGAAGCGGCAGAAAAGAAAAGGGCTGAAGAGGAAGCACGTGCGGCGGAGGCAGCTAAGAGGAAAGCTGAAGAAGAAGCCCGAAGGGCTGAAGAAGAGGCTAGAAAAGCTGAGGAAGCAGCATTGAAAGCCGAAGATGCCAGACTTGCAGAAGAAGCTCGCAAAGCTGAGGAAGCCAGGTTAGCAGAAGAAGCAAGATTGGCTGAAGAAGCACGACTCGCAGAAGAAGCCCGATTGGCTGAAGAGGCGAGATTAGCTGAAGAGGCCAGACTAGAAGAAGCTAGATTGGCTGAAGAAGCAAGATTAGCTGAGGAAGCGAAACACGCCGAAGAGGCTCGTTTGGAAGAGGAGAGGCTTGCAGAACAACGAAGGCAGGAGGAACTTGCCCGATTAGAAGAGTTAGAAAGGCAAGCTCAGGATGAACGTGAAGCCGAAATAGCACGACAGGTACTAAAAGTCTGAGTTATCTTAAAATAGCAATTCTTTAATGTATGTAGTATTTTATTACATTTAACTCCTTTATTGACCAAACTGCTAGTTAAGTACTTAAGCACTTACGATGCAATAACTTATCATGTAGAACATCTAGCAAAGCGCTCACAAACCTTAACGTTTCGTCATATATTGTAACCCATAAATTATCACCTACAGGCTGCTGAATTAGCCGAGATCGCTAGGCAAGAGTCAGAACTGGCCGCCGCCCGTCTTGAAGAGCTCTCACATAGCGGCTCCGTTGGCGACAACGTTGCTGATGTAGAGTCTAGGTATGTTTAACAAAATGAACGTATTTTTAGGTATTCAAAAGCTTCAAGCACTGCTATATCTAAATACTATGACCATTCACTAAGACATTCAAGCGTTAATTAGGTATTATACATCAGCAAGATCATTTCGAATTCAGTCGATCACCTATTTCGATACCGATAAACACTATATATATATATAAACATTATAATAGAACAAAGTTAGGTGTACAATAAATTAATTAGCTATTTCAATTACAGCGAAACACCGGCAGAAGAAGCGGAACCTATTGTGGAAGAACCAGAAAGCCCTCAGGTCGATTCGCAGGAACCTGAAAATGCTGCGGATGTTAGCGAAGATGAGCAAGCGGAACCAGATGTAACAGATGAAGAATAAAACATTGAAAACTTTGGAAAAGTTGAACATATTTTTATAATATTGCATTTTCTTTTTGATGTTTTACCATTAGGTGTTTCGGGTTCAACTATACGTCATTCGAGTTAAACATACGTGAATGATGCTATAGAATTGGTGGTGTTTGTTGTTTTTTTCTACATACCTTTTACTTTCATTTGCGTAATTAAATTACGTAAGAGCGAGAGAATGTACATACCTAAAAACCTTACCATAGTGCCACCATTAACATTGTTAATTTTTTAATGTTTAATATTAAGTTTTCAATAATGTTGTTATATTTTCTTAAATTTAACAATAAAAAGACAAATTAACAAAATATGTTAGTTATTTGTGATATCACTGTATCCTACCCATGTGTTTAACTTTTAAAAATAGTAGTATTGTTTGTGTTACCTGTAATAAATTATTTTAAGACTGATTCTGACTGAATATAGAAGGTAATTAATTACTATAAAGTATAGACTATCTCTACACGTTTTGTACAATTGAGCAGTTTCTTGATGTGGAATTGCTATAGAAGCTTGTGAACAAGCACAGATGGCCAACATCAATAATAATTATGATAATTAGTAAATGGATATAATGTAGATTGGCCTTCATAGTGTTGGCAATCCCTAATTAGTCAAATTTCCACTAAAAAACAGAAGGTAACATTAAATCAGTCTATACAAAACTTTAGATTTACTGTCTCTTAAAAATGAAGCCTCATTTCATATCATTACAGATAATTATATTGAATTTGAGTAAAAAACTCACTATTTTAAAAGTTATTATTACTTAATATAAAGAAAATCATATATTAAAGAGGACTGTTTTCTGTTGTTCTTATTTTACTTATTGTTAGATGTAAGGGACATAATTGAAAAATGATTCAATGAGTTGATGTTAAAGTATAATCATTCACAGGGGATTGCTCATTCATAAATTTACAGGCTATGATGGAGAGGGACACTATAATGTGGCTAAGGATTCCCTTGAATATCGATAAGCGTAGGCACTGACATCTAGTGCTAATCGTATCTTTGCTCATCAAAATTATATTTGTAGGGTATAACAGATGACACTTGTCAAAAACAATAAAATTTCATAATGAAACAAAACATTGATACAAATATAAAAACAGCATATCTACCGTTAAGACAGTAGGGTTCTTAACACTTTTCAAATGTGGCCATCAATGGGTTTTGTCAACAACACCACCAGATGATATGATAAATCGGGAATCATATATTCTATACAACTTATACAAGTTATTCTATCCAAACACAGGAACTAACATCAGTATGTTACTGAATAAAATAAAAAAAATTAATGTGAACTAGAATTTTCAATCACAAGATTATGGCACACCAGACAGACAAAACATTCAGTGGAAACCCCCTTGCACTCTCTCTATATAGAGTTCATTGATACAGTTGCTAATTTTGTACTAGTGATTAGTAATTAAAAGTATTGACTCAAGGAAAGCTGCTTACATATATCAATATCATGCAATTCTCACCAGTTCAATGTTCAATTATTTTGTTAATAAGAATATGGAAGTAATTATTGCTGAATATATAAATAAAAAAAAAAAAAGTAACTTCACGCCTGTAATCCCCGAAGAGGTAGGCAGAGGAATGTAGAACATATAAATGATAATATAAATGATATATAAATGATATATAAATGATATATAAATGATAATATAATTTACTGTTGGATATTATAAACAAACTCAAATAACACTTAATATGGTAATAATATATTACATAGTTAATGTTCTATATAT
>DWDW01000043.1:0-20854 GCA_018245635.1 Mimoniades versicolor eupheme | reverse complement strand
GTAACCTATATCGCCGAACGCTAGAGACGAATGCCTTTTGTATTTCCACTCAATGTCTATTGAAAAGGAAATTTGATAGTGGACGGACAGTATTGACAGCTGAAGCGTATTCGTGTCTATTCAGAATACTAACTAAATTTGATCGTACACCCAGAGAGATACGATTTTTTCATTAATGTGTAAGTAAATTACAGAGAATTGTCTTAAACGTAACTTCACGTCAGTAATCTCCGAAGAGGTAGGCAGAGTCACTACTCTGCCTACCTCTACACTACACTACTACACTTAGTGTATTTAAATATTTCACAAGTTACGTTTACGTCTCGCTAGGGATGAAATATCACGCGCAAATCCAGACTCCGAGCCACTACTAGACATTTTAAGTTAGAAAAATCTAACAGTATTCGATGTTTGACCACGACCCCTTAATCAGCAATCTTCGATCAATCAACGAGGCAGTCTAGTATTAGGTAATAATAACAGTAACAGTACATAATTATGAGACTCTTGTAAAATCTCATAAATTTATTTGTGTCGTACTATTTCGATTAACGACATCTGACAATTATTTGGTCATTCAGCGTGAAGTTCAGTTACAAATCCGGATTTCAATTAGCCGGACATAGAACATAAAACCTGTAAGTCAATAATTTAATAGGGAATTAATTTTAACGTTCACCGACAAATAAGAAAATTTAATTCAAACGTTATGCCGGCAATTCCCGAAGTGCTAAGCATAGGAGCGTAATACACTCCTGCGTTTCACCTGTAGTGAGATACCTGCTGTAGATTCACGTAATTTCATATTGACTTTATATTTGAAAGCGCAGTAATTCAATAGACACTTACACTGCAGACGTTCAACTTAAAACAAACAACAAAATAACTCTAAAACTTCCTTAAAACCTGGGAGACTTAGATCCTGGAGGAATTCCCGGCGCGCGTTAAATCCGAGTCGTACATAGAGTTAATGACAACATTCCGGGCTAACGTTTCCTTCATTGTTGTGGCTTACCTGTTTGCTTTGCATGCGAGCTAAGCCGGAAGCGGCAATAATAAATTACTCTGAAATTGCGGTTCCAAATATCGCTAAAGAAAAGTTAGGCACGTCTATCACATATCTCTGACGTTGATTAGTGGAGCTGTGGACGAATGAAGTATGATATTTTTCCGTGCCGGATCGCCTATGGTGAGAACCCATTAGTTCTAAAACCCGTGTACACGTACATTAGGAATATGGTTTATTAACCCTGTGAGTGACAAGTGAAAAGTTTGGCGAGGATTGGTTTAACTAAATCCCTTATTATAAGAACTTAAGGTATATCAACGGAGGCAGTACTTAATGATTTTTTATTGTACCTACAATTTATATTTGTATAAAAAGATTTTACAACCAAGATGTTCATTTTTATTAATATTAATGTTTTTATCAATGCTAAATACTCCCAACACTGAAACCAGTATACGCGAGGACGTCACAGAACACTATGGTTTCTTGCATGACATGACCTATAGACCTCTAATAGACATGGCTGACTCAACGTCATTTTAAATAAGATCTAGCAGCGTACCATACCTTGATCGCCTAATGCACTTATTGGATATTCATGGTAAGAATGCGATAGCAAATAGCGCGTGACCACCGCCAAACTCTTAAGGGGGAGGGGAGGAACGATTTGTATTACCTATTGTTATTTGTTTTTACTATCATGACCGATTGAATTGCAACGTATATAACGTTGCAATTCAATCTTAGAAGATTTAATGACGTTTTATAAGACATTATAGCACGGTCTAGTGGTAACTACACAAGATAGTTATTTAGTGCTATTGGTAAAACGTTACCACCCATTTTGGTTATAGTACATTATACTCTTATATTTGATAGCAGTAGCCAACAGGATATAGACTACCTTGTATTCGGCTTAAGTTCCCCGCTAAACAGGGATTTCTGTATCCAATTTAATGAAGACTGAAATTTTTCGGTCCACGATGGTTTGTTTACAAATTGATGTCAAAATTGAAGCATTAATTTATTAGCTATCACATATTAAATCATTAAAATGTACATTCTCGGAACAAAACCGCTTTATAAACTACAAGCCTGTTTATCAATTCCCCTGTTTTCGTATCCGACTTTGTACTTAATGAAATTCCATCCTTTCATTTGCACAAATGTCAACGTAAACATCGTGTCAGTCGAAATTCGTGGTGGGAGTCTTAAATCCGTTAATCCGTTTAGCCCTTTCCACGCTAAAGCTATCACATTACATATGACTGTTACAATCATCAATGTTAACGACATTTTAAATTTGCATTGTAAGTATAGCCACGATGTACGTGAATATGAAAATAACCCATGAAATGAAAATAAATATATGTGAGTAATGTTACATAAAACTATAGTATAGCAGGCCATTGGCAGTTGGCACAGGTCTTTTCAGATCCACGTCCGCATGAGCGCTCCGATGTACGGTCTTAATGCAAAAATATTCCCGTTAAAGTGCACTCATCCCCTCACAAAGCGGGATGATTCGCTTCCGATTTCTACTTGTATGAACTGAAACAGCTTCGACGTCGCTAACAACTGCTAGCTCGGTTCCATAAATGTCTAAAGAGGGAAAGGAGGCAGATGAAAATTGAAATCTTGTTTCAATTTATCTACAAATTCGTAGTCCAATCATCGACATGAATACAAGTGGTTCTAGAGTCTAGTAGTTATAATTCTTGCCATATTCATATTAGCCGTTCGTTTAAAAATTTTAGCGGAGAGCCGTACGGGTTGATTTCGAGGTAATTGCCTCGCCTTTGTCTGCTTCTGACTGATGGATGCAGACACGACTTCGATACGACATCCGTCGCCCGTCACGCTCTATCGATGCACTCTTCATACGAAGACTGTATATTTCGGTTGAATACCGCTATTACAAAGTCACAAAGCGAATTTTTGGATGTTGCAAAGCTGCTAAAGAATTGTACTCCGCTTTTATCAAGGTTTATTTTTCGCTATTATGATCTTGTTAGTTAGTGGCTTATATGTATTTAGGCATTATATATTTTTTTATTTAGTCCTAAGTTCCATTCCATTAATGAGCCTTGGTCGCTAAGTATTCGGATTGGTCAAATTGAAAGATTTGGAAAAGAACTTACTTGGCTGAATGAAAGACTCACTGATTGTTGAAAACCAAGATAGAATGATCCGTGTCGGGGCGGACACAGGGTGTCATAACAGGCGACTAAACTCGGTGCTGACAGATCGCGGTGTGGTGTGTCCCGCCTAGGTACAGCTGAATGCTCTGGCTGCCTATGGGTAGCAACGTAGATGGTACGAGAAGCAGTGCTCAGCGATCCGCTTACCCGCATACCCAACGTGGGAATTAAGAGCATAAACAGGGAGGTTTCATGTCTGCAATAAGCTGATGATGATGAAGATAGAATATCAGGTACTCTTTTCAAATTTTCCATCAACAAAACATTTAATACAATTTAATCAACTGAGGGGAGTAAATTCTCAGACTGTCGTAATAGTCGCTATGAAACTCATATTGTAATAGGCTCGCATCAGAAAGCCTGTTATGAAAGGGATCAAGCAGCTTATGACTCGTTCGCATCATTCACTTAACTCTCTTGATTAACCACTACTGGAACAATAGAATGACGAGCGTGCTGCGAAGAGCAGAACGCGTAGAGTACATAATTATGAAACAGTGTGCCCGCAGATAACTCCGTATCAAGAACATTAGTATAATGTTAGTTAGAGAGTACGTTGTTACTGAAAATGAAAAACGTAACTGCACGCTTGTAATCCCCGAAGAGGTAGGCAGAAGACTGTAGTACACTCCCACGTTTCACCAGTTACGTTTACGGTGCACTTTGAAAAAGATGGTAAGCCTATTGCCATACACCGGACATATTTCCAGACTCTGAGTCGCTAGTTGAAAATCTAAATTAGAAAAATCTGATAGGGGCCGACACGCAGTTTTCACCCAGGATCTCCCGTTCGGCAGTCAGACGCCTGCAACCAACACGACAAACAAGGCAGTTTAAACTTACTGGACACATAACACGTTTATGAAGATATATTAATATTAACAGCAAGTACTGATAGTCTTCATATTTATATCATTTTAATTAATTGAATATTATAGATAATCCATACATAAGTATAAATACTGCAAAAACTTTATTGATAAGAATAAATTCATTTCCATCATGTCCATCATCAGTTCCATTATGAATCAATAAAGCGAAGCTATAAATCAATGAAGAAATTAAAAGAATAATTGGAAACAAAATATACATACATTACACGTATTAAACCATAAATGTGTTATCATAGAACTTTTGGTACGTGTAACGGTTCGAATTCAAAATGTTTCCAATTTTAAATTAAAAACAACTTTCATTTATAGACCAACAATACGAACATTAAATCTTTAATTACAACAGTGAAAATCCGGCCCGCATTATCGCCATAGTAAGACAGGACAATTTTATGTTGAGGTTCGAGTGAGTTGGAATAATTTATTCTCATGAATGGCAATGAATGAATGCCGACAACACATTAAACACTGCAAATGATCGATTTTATTGCTTGTACTGTTCGCTGTGATTTATAATTTTGTACAATCTTTATCATAATATCTGTATAAATATCATTATTAACTCAATTATCAACTGTTGTTAGCTTACTATTCAGTATAGGGGTCTACCAAGGAGCACCACTGAGTCCTTTAATTATTTGTCTTTTAACTTGTGTTATATCAAACGTCTCCATAACGTCGCTAGCTGTGAAAGCAATTTCTATTGAATGTTTAATTAATATCTTTCCGACTGATCATGTTCCTGTGGCCTACATATCAAAGTTTAGTCGCGGGCTGACCGCAGGATAAACGCACCCACCCGATCCTAACATAATATTACCCTTCACCCTCATACACGTTCTGTTTTATTGCTTCTCTTTCACAAATGAATGAGCCAAATTGAGAAACAGTTCGTTCCATTTCCGGCTTAAATTGATAAATTTTATATTTTTACGCTGTCTCCATGGGAAATCTATATGTCGTGTCTCTCTACCCTAATATTTCAGAGGTATGCCTGTTTTAGCAGACAAAATATGCTTAAGTAGTGCCCTAAACATGGCTGCCAATAGTGTCAGCTAGTGTCAGTAATTTAGTGTTCAACTAATTTAGGTTGTTAAAGTTTATTATGTAGTTTTAATTGATGACAGATTCGCATTAGACCTGTTAGCATGAATGCAAATAGTATAACTTGATATATCCTGTCCTTTCTACTGATCACAGAGTTAATAGTCTTTAATGAACATGTAATAAATTTTGCAATGGGACATTGTGGCATCTGTATTTACTCATTTGTCTTTTACACAAAAGTACCTTTCTTCAAGTTTACAAGGTGATTTGAAGAAAATCTTCAAGAGGCAATTTTAGTGAACTGATATTTATACATCAAATCTACACAATCAATAAAAATAATTCCATACAAGGCATACGTCGTTAGGTTCCAATCGCCGATATCAACAGTGATGTTAAGGATAATCGATGCATCCGACCCTCGTCAAATAAAGGTACGTAACAAAGTAACAAGGAAGTAAAACACCCTTGTACGTTTAATTTTCTGAGCTTCCACTTTAATGTTACGCGTGCTGTATTATATACCGCTGCTGCACATAAGGTAGACCCGGAACTGCGAAAGACTTGATCAACCATGGCACAAAATGGTCATTGAATACTTAATTTTCGCGGGTGTTGTAGTGACACTTTTTCGATGTAGTACAACTTTAATGTAAATTAGATAATACTGTAATTTAAACTAAGATAATAAATTTTGAAAAGTTATTTTTAAGTCCATTTTAAATCGTTAAATAGAAATTATAGAATCCTTGAAATATACTCCATCAAGCTGCTTCAATACGGATTGACGTTAATACCTACGACTTAGTGACCATCTTTCAAGCTTCTTACGCATTTTATTGTTTCCTACCTTACGATAACAACGACCACTAACTTCTTAACGTGCCCTCAGAAGCATGAGAAGGCTCATTAAGTTTGCTACTAGCGGTCACCCATTAAAGCGCAGACCGCGTCCGGCATTGCTTACGAGTAGTAACGAGCGCTTCGCCTGAGTGTTGATTAAAGTTTTGTCCTGAAATTACATGTAATTTTATATATTAATTTTCAAATTATCTGTCTGAAAGCTAACTTGGACAACTCCATTTATATTTCCCTCGTCTGTGACGTCACATCCAAATCCGCCGCTGCTTCGGCGGCTCGAGCGTCGCTATCTAATTCGAATTTAATTATATTAAAGTAACATTATTTGCCAGTATAATAGCCTATTTCGTTTTCTAATTCGTTCCCAATCCCGATATCGATCACAATTCCCCCAGCAATCGTTACGAAAAGCTCACTTCAAAAGGACTCCAATAATGTCTTCGCGAACAAAGAGTATTCCAACGGTGCTTTTCTATTTAGAGTAATAAAACTGACTGCTTATCTTGCCCATTCAACTCCATCCATCGTCCCTGGGAGCCTTCAGCGCATAATGATAGGGTACCGTACAAGCAACACGCGCTATCCCGGTCGAACTTCCATAAATTTTTCCTGACCGGTACACAGGACTACAACGAATTCTTTTACTAAAGAAATACCCGATCACATGCAGCATTCTAAACTATTTCTTTAGCCCACACTGAAGTTAACTAGAAATATAACCCTTGTACTGTGATCTAATACATACTCGTACATATATGGTATGAACTTTAAAAGGTACTGTTGAAAGTTTGCACCGAAAAATAACTGTACCCGATATTATTTAAGGGAGTTGACACGTGAAGACACAATAAAAGTAAAGGTTACATTATTAAGGTGAATTTAAAATGAACTCTGTAATTGTGTTCTACGTATTCATCTTTCTTTCTTCGTTCTTGACTTATGTAAAATCCTTACATAAGTAAAGAAGTTGAAGCCCACGTGCCCAAGTCTAACAGAAAACATGGTGGTTTGACCCTTTTTTTCACGTCCCACTGCTGGACACGGTCCTCTCTCACAATTGCGGAAAGCCTAAAGCATGTTTCACCACACTGCTCCACTATAGACTACTGTAACAGCCACTATAATGGCGAAAGCACTAGTTGAATATTTCTGTACTATCTTTAAGACAACTGAGAAGTTATGTACAATGATTTTTATACCTAACGATACCTACCAATAGTGAATGCTTAATACCCAAATGCAGATTTTTACACAATTTTTTATTGGTGTTAAAATCACCCGATATCGCGGTATTTAGCGTCAGCGCTGAACCATCCATCGCCCGGAGGCTTCAATAATAGTTCTCCTCATCAATACTCCCAAGTGTATCAGCACAAAGAAATTAAAATGTAGGTAAGCGCTGGCGTCACTTAATATGCAACGATGCAAGCAAACTTAATACGTAAAAGAATATTTTATTCCTTTTTTTGACCTTATTTACGTATCGATTTTGTTTTCTCAGTGTTTCCTTAAATACAAACGGTTTATGAGTCCACCGAAGTATGATTTTACAGTAGTAGTTCCAACTAATCTTGACTCTTTTAAATGTATATCATTTCAATCATAAATATATACGAGTATGTATCATATATCTGCGTCGACTGCCTCGGTGGTCATGTTGGTTGCAAGCGCGACTAGTGATCGGGAGGTCCCGGGTTCTAACCCGGGCCGAGTACTATAGAATTTTGTAATTTAAATTTTCTAGTAGTGGCTCGGATGCTGCATATGTGCCCGGTGTATGACAATAGGCTCACCACCTATTCTATAGTGGGACGTAAATGGAACTAGTGACACGTGAGAGTGTCCTACACTCCTCTGCCTACCTCTTCGGTATATACAAGCATGTTGTTACGTACGTACATATATGTGCATATTATAAGTGCATTATATCAGTATCTTACCATAAATAGTCCCCCCAAAACTTATTATTATTACCAAAATGATTAGAATGTTTAAATACTCGTATGTATGTATCTCCACATAATTAATGAATCGTAATTACTAATTTATCTGGTTATATTAAATACTAGAAGTTTAATTAACTTAACAGTCTGTGGGATGTTGGCGTGGGAGTTATGGGCAACCTCAGGGGAGGGCTGTGTCCAACAGTGGGCTGTAATAAGCACGTGATGATCGACAGTCTGTGAGATTTATGTAACATTATATAGCAGTCGGTGCTCTCTGGAAACCCCAGAGGCACGTGACGCTATGCTAATAAACATAGAAATAACAATATTTGAAAACATGATCATTTGTCAAACGAAACTGAGCTGACTCGTACAAATTCCTACGCTATTTATAACTTGTTAGTAACAAGTTGTATTGGTGGCGATCACTGAGAGATACGACTGTGAGTGCGCCCCCAAGACACCAGTTCCGAACTTACAACTTCTTTACATACCCCACATAGATTTACGGGCTGGCGACTGACCCACGTTGTAGTTCGAAATATATGGCGACAACAGCCTCACAGGGCGATTCATTATTGTTTTTTCTCCGGGAATTTCTCATCGCGAAATTGGACTTTATAACTCTTATTATCTGAAAGTTATATACGAATTGAAAATTAATGAAACGTTATCTACAAACTTACCAACTTGTAAAAATAACAAATATATTATTATAAAAAATTAATTCGCATTCAGAGAAATGAGTTTCCTGTGAAATGTAATGGAAACAAAGTAAACTAATAAATAAAGCTTTTGTAATTACACAATCCTGACTAATTCTTTTAGCAAAAAAATTGTTTGCTCGTAGAATCAGTTGCATATTAAAACGTCGGTTATAAACGTTGATGAAATTATGCGAAAGGACGAGATTTCTTACAAGTTCGCTTATTAATAAAATAGGAAGCTTATTAAGAGGAAAAATACTATACAATTTTATTAAGCTGGAAGCACGCGTTATTACTTCGCAAAGAGAAAGCCCGATCAAATATGTGTCTTTTTTATCAATTTAGGCCCGCAGCGAAACGAACTGTTTTTTTTCCCATTTGGCTCGTTCATTTGTGAATGAGCCGCAATAAAGCTGAATGTATACGGAGGGCGTTTGGAAATATTAAGTTAGGATCGGGCGAGCTCATTTCGTGGTCCGCCAACGCGGGAAGTTACATTTGTTGCGTATCCATTTATGACTAGGTACGGGACGGTAATGTCAATTGAAGTGACGGCGCCAGTTTTATAGGCCTTTTAAAACACCATTTACCTCGAGTGGTCCGCAATCGATTCCAAACTTATTTGTAAGCGTTGCTGTGGTCCACAAACGTTGCAGTGAAGTACCATGTTGATCACTACAAAAAAATATAGTGATATAATTATAATGCCCAATTTGATCGCTTCGTAGCAGGATTCGCTTAAATAGACCTGAAAATGCACAGCACATCTGGTACTTCTGTAACATCAAAAATCGGTATCGCTAGAATTTGGCATTAAGGATAATAATAAAACATTGTAGAGTTTTGAATGTAATTTACATTTGACATACACATCTTCCATTGTCGAACTAGTTTCTTTATAACTAAATATATAATTAAATTCAATTATACGCCAGATTCCATCATTATCATCACCATCAGCCTGTTCCCACCCATTGATGTCATAGGTCTCTCCAATGGCACTCCAGCTTTCCTGTACCATTTACACATTGCAAACCAAGCTTCGTGCATATTAAACTAAAATTATGTGCTCATTAACAGTGACGTATTAATAGTTAATCTCAGTAATGCACTATTTATAATACGGTCACAAACCTACCATTTTGTTCGGCCTAATCTGCCTACACGCGAATCATGTTTGGGCATAAATTATTTTAATACGCGCCGAAAGTGATCATAAAATAAAACATAGATCCGTCAGCTACCATCCGATGGGAAATAACAAAAGCGGATAAATTTCACCGGTACATAATTAAAACGACAAAAGTAACCGGACGTTATTGAGGTTGACGTATTTGTCAAAACATTGGTGACGTGCACCAATGTTGGTCAAATGTCGGTTGCAAAGGTTGACCGATGCGGGGTGCTCGTGTTTGTGTATTATGAATTGTTAACGGGTTAGTCCGCTCTCCGATGGCTGGTAATCAAAAATGAGGTTACAGTAATTAACAAGCTGTTGACCCCTTTTTGTTGCGGGCGGTGTATAGCCTTCATTATGACGCTCTCCCGGCGGGAGCTCTGATTTTGTCGCAACTTACAATATTCGGAGCGTACTATTGTAATCATACGATTTTTATAACACAATAATTGAGTTGATTACTTTAAAATAATTATTTTATTATTCCCTTTTTAAAATTGTAAACTGCTATGTAACTGTTGCTGACTAATGCGGACTGCTTTGATCGGCGAGTGCTTGCAAGCGCAACTGTCGAGCCAGAGGTCCTGGGTTCGAATCTCGGATCGGGTACAATAGGATTTTTACAAGTTAGATTTTCTAGTTGAAGTTTCCTTCATTCATCTAACTTAGATTTTCTAATACGGACTCTGTGTTTGGATTCGTGCCTGCTATGGTAATAGGCTCACGACCCATGCCATGATAGGACATACTTCACGGGTGGACGTTACTGATTAACCATGGGAGTGTCGTACATCCCTCTGCCCGCCTCGTCGGGGATTAGCGTCCTGATGTATCGGAAACTGCTACACATTATCTGCACAAGTCAAAAACCTAACAGTCTGATTTATTACACAGAAAATTAAATTAAGGGTAAGAGTCACAGACCCAGGTAACCACACGTTCGCTTTCAGCAAACATATTTATTTACATTTCCATATTAATCCTTTCCAAACACACACACATGACCAACAATGATGTGTTTACTTAGAAAATTCTTAGCTTTAGCTATTCATAAAAATGTGACGGCAAAGTTCAAATAAAAATATTTATTCCCTCTCTTCCGTTCATCCGTCTGAGCGTGTGAAGTTTGGCAACAAATTGTGTTATCGCAAAGTTTTTCCGCGGAGCCTTCACGGACGTTACATCACAGTCGCTGTGAAAGAAGTTTAAGCGAGCTACGTAAAGGCTTGTACAATTCAGCGAGTTCGGAGGGGAGCGAGTTCATTCATATAAATGTTAATGTTAACGAGCGCAAGTTAGTTGTGTCGAACTCACGCTGAACCGCTGCCGTGTTTGAGTTGCTGCATTATTACAATGTCGCGGCGCCAACTCTTGGAGACTACATCCTCTATATTAACACAGCAGAATATTAACGTCTTGTACTTATATTTATCTAATATGAACAGCCACAATAATCATGTGGTACTTGGAGTATTACACTCCTCTCCCAACCACAGCGTGCAAATTATAATAACATATATGGATATCTCTGGCCACTTGAATCCAAATTAAACATCAAGAGAGCTTCTAAATGTTGTTTTGATGCAATATAATCTTATTAGTTTCCGGCCAAAACCGGTTTCTTAACCGAAATCGGAACCGAAACCGAACTTTCATCTTTGGTCTAAGTGTCGACTGAAATCGAAACCTAACTTTTGGTCTTGGGCTTAGTATTGGCCGAAATCGAAACCGAAACATACGAGTACATATACACATTAAAAGTTTGTATTCGTTATATACTAAAATTTTGAGTATGTTTTTTATACATTTTTTAGTATGTACATACTGACAGTTCAATAAAGTAAAAAAAATATATATTTAAAGGTCGCAAAAATAATAAAATTAATAATATTTCAGCCTCATCGGTCGTGTGGGTTGCAGGTGCGACGGCTGATTGAGAGGTTCTAGCTTGAAATCCCGGATCGCGTGCTGTTACATTTTTCTAATTTAGATTATTATAATAGTAGCTATATCTAGGTTATGTGCTTGCAATAGGCTCACCACCTATTCCATAGTCAGACGTAAACGTAACTGGTTTAACGTGGGAGTGCATTGCATTACACTGCCTGCCTCGTCGAGATTGATTCTGCCTACCCCGTTGCGTTAATAATATGATTACGTTTAATACCAGCTTAGACATTTAATGTTGTTATATAAAACCGCAATTCATTTGTTCCGGTTGAAAGTCATGGAGCGGCGAACATGATAAATGAGTACCTACCTGAGCCGTTTCTCACATGACTTACGATTGACGTATTACCCTATGATTGTCTGCTTGTAGTAAATTAAGCGAATATACTCCAATAATATTTAAGTACATAATATATTGTTTGATCACAATAATTATACAATTTATGGTTATCACAGTAAGTGATCTACGACGACGACGTCATAATTTTTATTACAAACGCACAATGAAACCATAAAAAAAATCTCAGTTGAGACCGTAACCAAGCGGATAAATGACAAACATGATCTCATCAAATCTCAATGTCTGTAGCCAAAATACGCTCACCACATATTCCGTAGTGGGACGTAAACGTAACTGGTGAAATAGGAGTGTCCTACATTCCTCTGCCTCCCATCTTCGGGGATTACAGGCGTGATGTTACGTTTTCAATGTCAGTGCGACTGGCTCGTAGCGAGTTGTCACACGATACAGGTGTATGCGTGTTAATATAATATGTGAAATTAGATAGAGACATTGTGCTAAATTATCAGAGCACGAAGCAATTTGTCGGTTGCGACGGCTATCGAATGACGGACATGATAAATGGCCGCATCTTACATGTGCTATCATTGCTACGTATTTCGTGCGTCACGCCCGTAATCCCGGAAGAGGTAAGCAAAGGAGTACACTCCCACGTTTCACCCTCTCCATCACCCAGGATTGACTCTGAGATAATGCTACTAGGCATTAAGTACTCCCTTGTATACCTTAGCTTAAGGTACTGCAAAAGTTTAAATAAATAAACTAAATAAATATATTACCAACCGTAAGGGAGATTATGGTACAACAGTAAACTCTTCTGATAATCATGTCTAAGAAACGATGATTGTATTCTGGTAGCTAGTGCGATTGGTGGTTGATAGTGGGTAGTTGATGCGATTTAAACAAACTAAATAACCAGCACAGATGTAAAGGTTGCTCTTATTTCGGTACATCTTTAATTAACCTTACCAATCCCGCAGACGCAAAATGTATTAAACGTCTTTCATAATCAACAAATAGTCAATCAATCATACGTACTTAAATTTTCCTTTGAGAACAGCTAATATAATAATTGCTCGGAAGTTCTCAGCCAGTTCTCTTCATTGGAATGATGGAGTAGAAAGAAGACGAAATCCTTATCAGCAGCGTGGCGAGAACAAAAGAACAGTTCCCGGCGCTCGCCTTTGAAGTAATTGATGTTATCGGCGATATCGACATTTTACACCGTAACGAAGCCACTACCCTTGGGTAAGGGACACAGCACACTGTCCGAAGTAACAGAATAACAGTATTTTTTTACTATAGAGTCATGTGACAACATGTGCTCCTGTTTTTCAGACTCATCGTTCATTAATTCATTTAGTTACTTTTTATTTTATAGTAAAATTACATTTTTGAATCCCTACATTATTTCTACGACTTTCATAGAGTCTATAGTGTTATTCATATCTTAGATTTATATTATCTATGATATAATTACGCAGCATTATAAGGCATTAATTAGTACATTTAATATAATTACTACTATGGTTATAATTTAAACGTAACATCAGCCTGTAATCTCCGAAGAGGTAGGCAGAGGACAGTAGAACCATTCGACACTTCACCAGTTACGTTTACGTCCCACGATGGAATAGGTGGTGAGCCTATTGCCATACACCATAGGGCACATATCTAGAGTCCGAGCCAGTTCTAGAAAATCTAAATTAGAAAAATTTCTTATTCCCCGACTCGGGAATTTAACCCAGGACTTCCCGATATGCAGTCGCACTTGCAACCAATACAACCAACGAAGCAGTAATTATGGTTATAATTTAGATTAAATATTTTCATTAGGTGAGCGTCATGGCGGCTTGATTTTCTTTTAATTGACCTTCATAAAACCTGAAATCGGGTGTATACCTCATGTTTATTGAACAAAATCTTCGTACAGCGCCGTCGCTAACCCGACCCCGAACTTGCTGAACATTCAATGGACGCCATTAATTACTGCAGCCACGTCATCATCAATCACTTTGCTCGTGAGAATAGCCCGAGTACATTGACTTTCAAATTGTAAGCTGTATATACAGTCAGAACATCCACTCGTACTAGAAAATGTAGTTAATATTTTTAGATACACGACACCAAGTTTACTGCAGAACAGCTGAAACTACATAATATTATACAACTCATGAAAATCCTGAAATACCAGTAGATATGTATCAAAAGTAGGTTACATTTTTCAACTCGGTCGCATAAATCCATAAGTACAATGAAAACAATAATACGTGATGTTGTTTAAAGCATAAATAAAACTTTGCTTGGCACTTAACCCGGTACCCTCCGGCGAAAGCGCGCGCATCCGCGGAGTATTACAGAGCAAAGCAAACAGAGCCAAACGTAACAGTGCCGCGATAATGTGGGGCGTAAATAAATAAGATTATAAGCGAGCCCCGCGGGGCCAGCCCCGTCACATCGTACGAACTTGATTAATGACAGCGAACACATTTTATCTACTGCATTGAAATGAATGAAAAATAATAATAGTCGTTAGATTTTGTTTTATTAACATACAATAAAAATAACAAATGACATTACGCCTGTCATGCCTGAAGAGGTAGGCAGAGGAGTGATGCCTCGGTGGTTTACTACATTAAAGTTCCTGATTTTTAATGCCAATAATATAGAATTATTTTGTAGAAATATTGTTTCATTCAGTTAATATAAAAAATTCATATTAAGTTATCTACATGACTTAGAGTTTAAAGAGATTTATATAAATAAAGATATTTATTGTGGATCTTATCAAAGTTAAAGTCATTTATATTTTTTGAAATGAAATAATTAAATTCGCCTTATTGTTTGCATTGATGATGTTATATATAGTGGATATATCTTATATTATAATGGGACGTAGACGTAACTGGTGTAACGTGGGAGTGTTCTACATTCCTCTGCCCACCTCTTCGGTGACTAAAGGCGTGATGTTACATTTAATTATCTTTTAATAAAGAGATCATTTTTAAGAGAGTACAAACATGTACTCTCTTAACATAACTCGGTACTTAAACATAAGATTAAAAATGCAAATCTATACTAATATTATAAAGAGGAAAACTTTGTTTGTTTGGTTGTAATGAATAGGCCCAAAAACTACTGGACCGATTTTAAAAATTCTTTCATCATTCGAAAGCTACATTATTCACGAGTAACATAGACTATATTTTATTTTGGAAAAAAAATAGGGTTCCGTAAAATATTTCAGAAAAGTTACTTATTTTGCGTACGCTGCCTAAACTATAAAATATAGAACCATGAAATGTTCTAAATAATTGTAGATCTTTTAAATATCTACAAAAAAATCCACGACACACTATACCTATTTATGTCGAGTGAGGCACAACAACCATTTTTTTATTTAAAAATCATGTGTTTCTGGACTACCTTTAAACGACTTTATTTTACACATGGAGATAATATTTGGTCTTTGAACGCAGGGGGAACCGCGGGCGACCTCTAGTAGTTAATAAACATGAATATACAAGAACTTGCTTTTTTTGGGATAACCTGATTATTATAATATTCTGACATATAAGTTCTTCATTATGATTTTCCGCCTACTGCAGCAGGACTGCAGCGGAGACTCATAGATCTCCGCTCCGCAAACCGATATTTATGTATATAATCATGTGCATAAATACTCATAACAGTTTTAATAGTACAATGGCTTACACATAGTTGGTTTACATACTACTAAGGCTCAATAGCAGAGCTAATTCAAAGCTTCACTGATGTTCTTAATGTTATATTTCGTTTGAAAATTTCTAACCATGATTAAAACAAACATTCATTTTGTATTTCGAACATAATTGTAGTCAAACTTTCGCATTACTTTATTAAAAGCTTCATTTCAGAATTACGTAAAATTTAATAGCAGTGACAATAGAGATGCAATTGTAGCTATGACAACAACTGTGATAACGAAATATTAATATCGTGGGGGCGTAGCGATGTAATTATTTGAGTTACCACTTCATCACGGGCGGCATGCTGAACCTAAATACCAGGAAACAGAATCATCATTTGTTGCAAACTTCGGTAGGTTGAGCTGCATAGATCATGTTATAAACTTCGTAGAGGCGTTATATAAGTTACTTAGCAGATGTGCCTACAATCCATTTAGTCCTAACATTATTTCATTTGGTGATCGCGACAAAGACTTTTAATTAACGATAACAACTCATATGGAATGATCAACATACACTCTAAGGCCTTAATACCATTCACTGCTTCTGCTGTCTAACAATATACAACTATCTATAAGAAAAACGCGCGCAATTTTGTCTAGTGAAGCCGGTACCTAACGTCTATAATCGCTTGAATATGTTAAATTAACCGTAACGAAATTGAAGTGTAGACGTGATGAGTAATAAAAACATCGGTAATAACAGATATCTATAATGGAAATACTAGGTATATACATTTCTAAGAAGAATTTGATTAGTGAAAGCATCATTGGCATTAAAGAAACTTACAGAAAAATATTTACAGAGTATAAAGGACGTCGCGGTTTCAATGTATTTATGTATATGTAAGGTAATTTTTTCTTAACTCAAATCATTTCTTTACTCAAAAAATTATAAATTAGTTTTAAATATCAATAATTTTTATCATATCTATTTAAAACTAATACAAATTAATTAATTAATTTGACTGCCTCGATGGCCTAGTTGTTGCAAAACCGTTTGCTTATCAAAAGATCCTGGTTTCATTACTCGGATTGAGTAGATATTTATATTAGATATGGATTTATATTAGAAGCTCGAAATTCTGGATTTACTGCCGGTACGTGGCAAAACCCTCACCCTCTAATCCACGGTAGTACTCAAAATTTAACAGGTGGATCGTGGTAGTGTACTACACTTCTCTACCTACCACTTCGGGAAATACAGGCGTGACGGTAAGCAAAAAGTAATTGTTTACAAAATTAATGACCCAGTGTGGGAAATCCACATCTATTTTTCTAGAATGTTTTTTTTATGTTTTATTAAACAATTCTCTTATTTCAAATACAAAACGATAGAATGACTAAAATAATAACATAAAAATATTTCAACGCAGCGTATAAGCAAATGTTACCAAAAGCGATGTATCTGCGTTAACTTGGTAATAATCTTTGACGCTCCTCGTGTTATGTGACGCAATGCGGCCGCGCTGACGCGTTGCGTAAAAGACTTTTTAGCATGCCGTCTGCGAAGCTTTCTCGCCAAACATCGTATTCGGAGAAGCTCCCGAACGCATTTGTTCTTTAACACGTTAGACAACTCTCGGGGGGCCGTGAAATCGACACAGTGTCTTTGTCACACCATTGTGTCACGAGGGTGACGAATTGGGACGACGTAACCGAATTGTTTGATACCGTTTTCAGATTTTCGTTATTATTGTCGAGGATAACGGTTTCCACTTACATGCTGTTGAAGCGTCAAAATAACTGTTTTTAAACTGTAGCGTGACAACATACATAAATACTAATCTATATACAAACGGGAATTATTCAAACATAATAATGTATATCTTTCAATTACAGTAGGTACTGTATTATTGTGTACAAAGGATGATTAAATCAAATGAAAAAGTGTCCCCTTTTTTGTACTCCTTTTGTTTTCGTCTCATCACGTTTATTGTTATCTCGTTGAAATGATTCTTATTTCGATATGGAATAATCTCCAATAACATTCATTGTAATAATTATTTGTAACGGCGCTTTGTCGTCGTCCATCTTTTTCGCCCCATAAACATAAGTCCTCGAGACATACTCTTGGTACCTACGTCTCGAAGACTTATGTTTTACAGAATACCTTGAATCTTATTAACTGCGAGCTTTGTTAAATATTCTTAGTATTCAGAACAAAAAGCTTTTCATGTTAGGTTTCTTTACGACTAAATTTTAAATGATGAATATTCCAGGGTCAGTTATCTATATTCATTATACAAGAGTGGCAACACATAAATCTGTGGGCGCGAGTAATTTTAAGTTAAATAATCGTTTCGGTGGTCCTAAGGTGATTTCGGTAAACCTTGAATAATATTAAGTTTGATGTAAGAAAATACAACAGATTTAATACTCGGATAACAGTTTGTCAGGTTTATCGCATCTGATTCATATTTCAGCGAAAATTACTACCTGTATGCGAAAATTATTATCACTGAACTAGTGTTTCAATATAATCTAAAAATGGTTCTAAAAACGTTATCGCTTTTTTAACATTATTATATTTTTGGCCTAAAGCAAATGATTACTGAACATGAAAAGAACATTTAAAAAGTACTCAACCGTAAACTTCAGGTCACAGAATTGAAGCAGTCTGTGTAATTGAATTTGAATTGACATTAAGATTCCATATCTTTTTACATATGAACTTGATTATTTTCGAGCTGTTTTCATGATCCAAGAAATGCATGAAGTGATTCGAAAACTAAAAAATCTACAGATAGTCGCGCCTGTTCTTAACTCTTATCTATAATATACACATTTTCATCGCAGGGAAATATTTCTACGTGGCCTGCAATTTAGGTCTATTCTCTATGCTTAACAGTGTATACTACAAAGTTGAGCATATAGCATAGATGCCTAACGTAATAGTTATTCCTAATATTGTGTACAATGAGTCATTATTTTCTATTTCTATTTGCTAAGTATTTCTATTTCCTTAGTGTTGGAAATACTCAGCTGTATACTTGGGCTTCGTCGCCGTTGCTGTTTACGTGGGCCCCGCTAGTAACACGGCGCCATATTGTGTAAGTCGATGTTGAGTTACGAGGACACTGCACAAACACAGTGTGACTCGCGGTCGCTGACCTCTCGCATTTTGGCGATTTCAATAAACTTCTTTGTACTCAACTACTTGTTTATTTTTCACTCAAAATTTTTTAATTCTACTCTGAACATGCTACCTTTATAATGTTTCGGTGTCAATGGTTTGCATTATACTTACATACATATATACAGCAATAAGAATAGCTGCACTGCTTGATTAAACGCTCATAGATTTTTTTGAATCTCTAACATAGTAGAGAAGATTATGTAAGCAATTCATATTTGATTTAAATTATTAAAGAAATTGATTTTGATTATTAAATTTATGTTTTTATTTGTATTTAGTTTGATACGTGTTTCGGTACATAACTCACTTATTAGCTCATTATTGGTGCTTATTATTGGAGGCCTACGTCCAACATTGGACAAATACAGGCAGTTAATGAAAACATTTATTTGATAAGTTTATTTGAAGCTGCCAAATTAATGTCGCGGAACGCATCGCGACGTAATCGCATCGCGAGTTGTAAGAGCCGGTCATTCGATTACTTTCGTGAAGTTTCCGTGGGCGAGATGCTATCGTGTGCTTATTCGCCGCGTTGAATACATCGCCGATTTGCCATCTATTCAGAATCTCAATGTGACGGCCCATGTTATTGCATAATGATACTCATTTGCTTCAATCAACTTGTAGTAATGGGCAGAATGATAAGTAGGCCTCTCCTATAATTTGGAATGTTATAAAATCATGTGTGTTATAGATTTTATTAAACACGATTGACAGTTACAAAATGTAGAAATAATATAAATCATAATAGGTATAAATATTTTTTTAATTTATTCTATTTGACTTTTCAGTTTACGTGTCATAGATTAAGTAGATTTAGAAACTTTAATATAGGTATATTGCAAAATATTTCGAGTTGTATTCTTAATAATATTTGATAATGTTTGATATTCATTGCATACAGTTCATTATATGAAGTGCTGCTTTAAGGCTAACGGGATACCGTTATTTATTTATGTGATTTATTTATGTATGTGATTCTTTGTTAGGAGTCCAAATAAGAGTTGGTGGTGATATAGTCGTATTATACTTTTAACACACGTTCATGTGTATATAACAATATTTTTTTCTTGTTTTTTAGCCTTTATGTACTTCTTTATAGTATTAAAGGAACATATTTTTATATGAAGAAAGTAGTATACAAATGACCCACAGTCACACGGGGCCACTGCTGTTATTGGACATCTGCAGCTGACTTCGGACACAATTAGGGACAACAACACTGTCTTACCAGCACGTTTAATTCAACGTCCGTTTAGTTGGTATGCGTGTGATTGATATCAATAGTATTAATCGCATTCTAATTTATTGACAGATACATTGATATTGATAATATTACATTATGATGCTTTCATGTAAATGTATCGTTCCATAAGAGCTAGATGTGATTGTGATTTAAACAATCGAAGCTGTTACGAATCACTTTCGCGCGTCGCGGGACTTTGCAAAATACAGTGAGCGTTGCGTTGACATTTCATACGGTTGCAATATCTGTGTTCCGAGCGGAGACGGCCGAAGAATTCTTACGAGCTTTTTATTCAAATTCGAGTGAAACGCGAAAGTGAAATATTTCCGCTAACAGATACGCATAACGGATATGAGATAAATTTTACATTGCACAGATGAATGCACTCACTTACGCCTCTCTTCTCTTAAGATTGGACACTTCTTATATTGTTTTAAAATTTAAAATCACGCATGTATTTCCTTGAAGGGTTAGACAGAGCAATGTAGTGCACTCCCACGATTCCCTATTTACAAATTAAACGTCACTTCACGCCTGTAATCCCCGAAGAGGTAGGCAGAGGAATGCAGAGCACTCCCACGTTTAACCGGTTACGTTTACGTCCCATTATGGAATAGGTGGTGAGCCTATTGCCATGCATCGGGCACATC
>DWDW01000042.1:0-20879 GCA_018245635.1 Mimoniades versicolor eupheme | reverse complement strand
GAATAGGTGGTGAGCCTATTGCCATATACCGGGCACTTATCCAGACTTCGAGCCACTACTAGAAAATCTAAATTAGATAATTGTAGTAGTGTCCGACCCGGGAATCGAACCCGGGACCTCCCGTTCGGCATTCGCACTCGTAACCAACACGACCAACGAGGCAGTCAATTAACATACATTCATCATATCGATCTACAGAACCGGATTCCAGAAGTGTCGGTGTGTTGATGTCAAATGGGACATCAGAAAAATAATACTGTCGAAAATTTAACCTATATACTCAATTATGAAATACAACTCAAATGTTGCCTATTTTAAAAACAAGTAGAAGGTCTTGAATATTGTTTATTGGTAACAAAACTGTCTTGAGAATCATTTCAATATATCTATAGCCATAAATGAATACAGCAATACAGTAGTGACATGGTGCTCATTATCAGTGGCATAAACATGCGTAATACCACTCATGTACAATATTTGCTTACTGAATAATAAACTTACGAGATCATGTCAGTTTACAATCAACAATAGCTAGCACTTGCTAGTTAAATTATATCTAGTACATCCGCGGATAAATGTGTATTGTTGAAGACTCCGGGCACTGGTTTCCAGCAATGCGTTTATCAGTTTCAAAATCAACCTCATTACTAATAACTGTTCATTAGAATATATAGGTATAACAATTTAAAAACTGGTTTGCAGTAATTGTGGCTATATTACTAATCGCTTTTGGTAGATAATTCACCTGACATTGTTTCGTAATAAAATCGAAAACAATTTTATTTGCAATATGTAAATTGTATTACATTGGTATACTTATTAGTATTATTATTACAGCAGCAAGCGACGCTAGCCAGCGAGGTCTGGGTGCTGTATCTTTCTATTATAAACCCGACTTACTTCGGCCTATATTAATCTCTCGTATATAATTAAACCAAATATACCTAAATATTTGAATTTATTTACGGAGTTATAGATTTATCAAGTAATTTTTAATATTTTTTTTTAACTTTTCGAAAATAATATTGATGTTAATAAGTTGCAACAACTCTGTATAGGTGTGACGGCGCAGTGCGTTCCGAGTAGTGAATTAAGGGGTGAGGGGTGGCCGGGTTACGAGTATCTATAACCCGATGGCGGTTACGGGCTCTCAGGTGTGACGCGGCGGAAACTCACTATCATTACCCTACCCACATGTGCGAGGTGCGTTCTAACTAGGGTTCTCACACCTTAAAAGAAAATGCATATCGTATTAAATTATTTAAGGTTCAGATCATAACTCTGATCTGCTAGTATTCGTTTTTATGTCTACAAACTTGTGTTTTTTGTTTCTTCGCGAAAGGAGCTATCCGAGCTAGCAAAAAGTGTAAGAAGCCAGTGTAACCAAGATAAAAAAAGTCTGAATAACATTTACAATATACGCGATTGATTTATAAAATATTATTAAGCAGTATTGATACAAAATTGATGTATCAAGCAATTTAGCTTTATTGTATTTTTATTTCACATACAATTCAAACTGCAAAAAAATCTAGTCTTAAGTCACTGCAGCCGCAATATCGAGTGGATTCGTATTAAATTTCATTTTTTCATAGTACAATCTAAATATAAGTCTATTACTGATAGTGTCCCAAAAAATTATTGTCAGAAAAGTTATTTCCATCTTAGGGTTAGTGTGGTCGCTACCTTTTTCCTAACTTAGATCTGTGACAAGCAAGTGAATCTCCTTTTTAAGTGTTTGGTTTCACGATCTTTTAAAACTTTCTAAATCGAGCGAGATTAGTGGCAACCCTAGTTTCAATTCACGCACCCCCACACAGGCGAATTCTTTGTTTACGCAAAATTGTCGTGGTATGCGTAGGGGACGGATTAAGCTACAATTTTTATTATTGTTTCGGAAATCGTCACGGCTGACGTAGTTTCGTCGAACGATCCATCGTCGCTGGCTGCTATTAAAACAGAAATTGCGACAACGTCAAGTATTTCGTTTTTATAAAACTGGTTTTGTCAATTAATTTGTAGCACTATCAAATTTTCGTGCTATCTTCGGACATCGTTTTTGTTAGTACTTGTATAATGTAAGGAAGTCTAAAGAAACTGTGTATGAGCGCCGAAAAGACGGAATGTGGTAAAGAAGTGAATAAAATTAGTAACAAAAAGTGTGAGATGAACCATTTTGTGATATTGTGATGGGATGAGTCATGGGTAATTGTGTTTATCAGTACACGTTCGAACCAACACTTAATAGATATAATACATTACTATTATTATATTATTACTTAATCATCACGTTAGATCGTATACTGGGTAGGCAGAGAGCGCCGAGTGCTAAATATCTCTATTGTTACAGACCGGAAATGCTTCTTCGACATTCATCTATTTTTTCCAAGCTTTTTATTGTTTTACTGTTGCAGACGGGTTCCCACCCTGAATGACAGACTTAAAGCCAGGTTCTGCCAGCTGGCCAAGTGCGGGTCGACATATTCACACGACTTAGAGAAATTTCCTTTTTCGTAGATTTCTAAAGTGTGCTGGTCTCCTCATGATGTTTTTCTTCACGGTTATATCAAATTATATTTAATCTTAAACCGCACATTTTGTAATGAAGTGTGCGCAAGAATTTAAACGCAGGATTCCCGGAGTGAGAGACTGAGTTTTACGAGGATATCAGTGCTTGACTATCCATATATTTATTTTCAGTTATCGAATTAATTAAGAATGTTTTTGCGATAAACTAACATCAGTTAAATAATTAATTAAATTTAATTCCTAATATTTCACTTGTTTTTAAAATTACGTAACATTCGTTTTGTAACGTAATTATTTAATTAGTACACAGTTGTAATGTAATCTGCGTGTAGTTGTCAGCAAGGGGCATTGTCACACGCTGCCTACACAATATGCCTGACGCAGTTAGATCCGTGACTGTCAAAGTCATAGATAAAAAAGTCATGTTTTTCCGTTGGAGGAATAAGAACAGGATGTTATCTATATAAAGTGAATAAAATTTTATCCGCTACTTATAGTATTTATTATTGTAGTCATAGCTGTAAGGATAGATATATGTATGTATTTGATATGTGGTGCTCTCTGCCCACCCCGTAACGAACCAGGTGTGACGTATCAAACATAAAAACGGAAACAAAATAGCTCCAAAGTTTCCATTCTTAAGTCTGCTGGAACAAATGTTAGTGATGATTATTCTTATGTACAAATTATTTCTTTACCAAAATGTACGAGTACAAAAACAATATGCAAAAAAAGTTCTACCAAGAAAACTACAAAGAAACACAAGTACGAAACAAATGAAAATAGTGAAAACATTGATATTGCATGAACTCAACGATCTACTACTCCAAATCAATCTAGCTTGATCAATTTAGAGTTACGACTCAGGCCAATGTGTATACTACGAGAAAAAAGACGTTGAATCGTTGAGTTGAAAAGCTTTGTCCTGCGTTCCCGCGGGCCGGCGACACACGTGGCTTCACACCGCTCGGACATTGCGTTCTGTGTATAATTTGAATGCCCAGCGCCACACGTGTGGTGGAACTTGCACACGTATTATATATACAAGCGTAGGAACATAATAATATTAACTTGTTCATTTATGTGTGAGATGAAGAGTAACATTACGCCTCTAATTCTCGAAGAGATAGGCAGAGGAATGTAGGTACACACTCCTACGTTTGACCTGTTACGTTTACGTCCTACTATGGAATAGGTGGTAAGCTTATAGCCATACACCGGGCACGTATCCACACTCCGAGCAACTACTAGAAAATTTAAGTTGGAAAAATCCAATAGTGCCCAACCCGGGATTTGAACCCAGGACCTCTCGATGGCAGTCGCGCATGGCACCGTCAGGACCACTGAGGAAGTCGAATGAAATGAAGAGTACCTATGTTCTAAATTATCTCAGTACTTAGAGGTTGAGTAAAGTTTGTGTAAACTTAACGGTAACAGGCCCTATTGCTGTGAACTGACCATGAAATTCCTTTCGCAAAAACAAAAGCTGCAAATTAAAGGTAGCCGTAGATATACATAGATTCATTTTCTGGAATTTTCTACAGGTATTAATGTTTTTGATGAAGCTAAGAACTGTACGTAATTCGGGACCCTAGAACCCTAGGACTGAGGGTGACGCAATTTACGTTAGACTCCATTCGCATAACTCGATGTTTACAGTAGGCGATTAATTTTTGCGAGTAGCCGCCTGTAAGTTTAAGGGCCCATGACAGGGCTGTCAACATTCGAAACGTACGTAAATGTTTTTCTAACGATGGTAATATATCATCATCATTAAATAATCACCATCGGCAACATAATCAATTCAATTGTGAATATACATAGCATACATTTTTAAACTTGCCAAAACTCGAAAATAAACAGTGCCTACGAGTAAGTACATGGTGTTAATGGCTTAATAAGGTGCAAACAAACATTCAATATAATTGTTTCGTAGTTATTTCACCAGCTCTCGTTACGTTGATGCAATGCCAGTGTGGTATTGAATAATTTGAGTGTCAGCAGTGGCTCCACGCGCACGGCTCTTGCTACAACAGCTGTTACCAGGGCTGCCAACACAGTCGTTTGGAAATTATAGCGACTTAATTATCAAAACAATATTTAAAAAATATAGGTATGTTGTGTATTTTCTAGATTATCGTCGTCAAACCTTCTATCGTTTCACTGTTGACTGTTCCACGTTCACCTTCAGTTTCTTTGATTTTCTAATGATGTTACTGGTTACAGACCCCTGGAGAGTATATGGACGGACATTGTCTCTAGAGAATGCTGCCCATTTGCTCCTTCCTTCAATAAAAAGACACGTTTTACAATATTAAACTTAAATAGTAGTCACTCAAAATTAACTCAGAAAAGCTTAAGGCTTGTATCAACGAATTTATTGTACGGGAAAGTGGACTTCATTATGACTACCCGCATCAAAATAGCGGACAATCCGTTGAAAACTTCGCGCACCTGGCAACCCTCTCTGTACAAGGTGCACTTACATTGCTATATTATACGGTGTTGCTATAATTAAACAATTTATTTCCATTTAGTTTTCACTTAGGTACACCGAATTATTATTGACTCGACTATCATTGAGATCGCTACAAATGGGGCTGTTTAATTTATATTTTATTATATAAGCCCACTATTAAATTATTACAATCAAACATACAAATAACAACCTGAGTTTAGTTTTTTTTACTTAATAATTAACATCAAAAGCCATAGCGGCGTTTATACCCTTCACCGAGATTTATTACTGGGGAAAAAACCACACGGAAAATTAATTAGAAATTAAATCCAGACGGTTTTTACTTTCATTTTTTAATTCCGTTCTGTAAGGATAGGTACATTTCGCAATAGGTGTTTTCTGCCTGCTCCATAACAGACATGACGTGATACTAGAAAAATATTTAGGGAATGTGAAACCACAGAACGTGTCCAAATTTATATTCGTTGAATTAATCCGGCCATTAATTAAGAAACAATTACTGGTACAACGGGCCGAGGAAATGTAGTAATGACGTCATTAGCTGGACAAGTGCAGGTGTTATTATAGTGTCGTAGAGCATTAAACTGGTCAGACTATTTTGTACTAAATTAGCCAGTTTGAAATTAAGCAATCTTTTAATGTATGATAATAAACCCTCTCAGTAGTTTGCTTGTACTAGACCGCTGCTAGCGCCATCACGCCCTGCCCTCAGCTTGTAGTAACCAGCCTCTACCTGCAACCTTTCACTAATCGTTACCTTACCTACCCGTATACATATGTTATACACACCATATTTCTTATTCATACTATAATTTAATATTATATTGTTTCTATTGAAATATTTCCCTAAGTTTAAGGTTAAGGTTTCCCTAAGGTTGCATCATGCCTATAATTCCTATAGATGTAGGCAGAAGAGCTTAGTGGACTCCATGTATCCCCAAGCAAGTGCAAATCCCCTAGTGCAAAATATCTCTACCCTTACAGATCCATCATCAATTGTTGTCTAAATAAGCCCGATACTGGCTGATGGAGAAATAAGAAGTGTCTATACCGATGCGTGGTAATGAAGAGAGATATTAATGTTGAAGAAGAACATCGGATTGTCGTTTTTGTAACAAAAGTATTCAAATGAACATCAACTATTTATTGACGAGAGAGCGTTGTCCAATAGCCGGCAAAGTAGACCAGACTGTCCTTAAATCTATCATAATAAAGACGATTTATATACGATGGCCAATCATCGCCAACATCAACAATCATCAATGAACATCATCCTATTGTCGTATTCTAGCCGCGCGCAATTCTAAGTGGAGTCAATCAGTTCCACAGTAACACCAGTCCAGCGCAACTGATGGTAGATAGTGTGGGGTTACGGTGTCAATGAGGCGCGCGACTCGCTAAGCCATAGCCGACATTCGCTTAGCGTTCATTAATATGACCAGATTCTAAATATAGTTCCTTATGCTATTGGCCGTCCTCGCCGCTGATGTCAGCTACTAGAGAGTAATTGCGAGAGTAGTAAAAGGCCTCTGAGAATTCTTTTGGGGTGCGCTAATTACGAGTGGTTGGCGTACAAATGTATAGTTTTGAATACGCGCTTAGACCGCTGACCCATATGTGGAACGTATATGGTTTGTAGGAATTGAGATATTTGGTACTCGGTGGTCTCTGTCTACCCCGTAGAGGATCCGCCGTGATAACATAGAAATCCAAAAATATTACCAGCCCTGAGCTACTTGAGCTACTTGAGAAGCGTGCAAGTCAAATAGTAAAATTCCTATAACTTTAATTGTTATATGGTATACAATAAAGTGTTTGTATTGTATTGTATTGTATTGAAAATACACATTGATAACTTTTCACTACTTTGTAAATAGTTCTTCGAATAGAAAAAGTGACATCGTATTATTAAATAATTGAATACCAAATCTGTATACAAAGTTGTAGAGAATAAAACATGAACGTAAAACTAACGGCAGCTTCGTGTGTTACTAGTTAATATTAATAAGATTAACTAGAACTTCATTATAAGCCAGTAACAATGTTTTTGTGTTATAAATCTGCCATATACGTACGCATTCGAAGGATGAGAAATGTATTATAACAAATAATATAATCGTATTAATATTCGTAACATCATGTACGTTTAAAAATGACCATATAAGACTGACTAATTAAGAGGAAAGAGATACGCGAGGTTTATTAATATTATACATACATACTTTAAACGGTTATAGTTTGAATATATATGACTTCTGTGTAATAAATATACAGGTTACAATTTGCGCAGTCACATTTGATATTAGGTCCGTCTTTGTTAGGACATAATCTTTCTAAGCCTGTTTACTCGTTAGTCCAGTACTGAACTCCCCCTGTGAGTTTTTTTACGCATTATCCCCACGCTGGGCATAAAATACACCAGAACAAAATTATAGCTGAACAAAACAACCAAAGCCAAAATTATCTTTATTTGAGCAGGTCTTTGTCCAGCCGTGAACTTAGACAGGCTCTGATGATGTGATGTTGGCATTTTTTAAATAACAATAAGATCCCGTTTGGCTCCTATCTCACCTGATGGTAAGCGAGATGTAGCCAAGCATGTAGCACGCTTGTCAGATCATCATCATGAGTCTATTGAAGTCTACTGGACATAGGTCTACCCTGAGGGGTTACGCCCACGAACTCCACGCTCGCCCAGCCAGTGCCTATTCACTGTTGTCTTGTAGTACTCTGTATATACGTATTGGTATATGGTATCAAGTATTCGTATTTTCGGTTTAGGACAATAGATTACCCTTAACAATGGAGTATCGCGGCGGCGGAAGCGATAGCGGCGACAGAGTTGTATCGCGGCGATAGATCCTGACTGTTATCGCTGTGCCTGAGAATTTATATGTATTGAAACGGCACAAGGCTTACTATCGTGCTCCGATGCCACTAAACGGGGGCTCGGGCCAAATGTACGTTTAGACAGACCTGTTGCATTCAATATGGTACGCTTGTGGACTTTGCGCGTTCTGCAAAGGTCTCGAAAGCAAGGAATGTTGATGCTATAATTATTATGTGATCACGTTTTGTCCATCACGGGGTATGCAGAGATCATAGAGAGCCTTATATCCGTGTTCTTATGTGTAAGAGATACTTAACCATTTATCCGACGCGACGCGACGAAATGTCCGGTATTTTAAAATGTAGCTGTCCGAAAGTCAGTCCAATTCTAGAAACTCAAGTTGATCGACGGTGTGAAGCGATATTCTGCTTAAACATATGCATTCTACATTGTAGTATCATGACGGTCTGCTATACCGATTACCTTAGCGACTCGTGAGGTGTCTGCGGCGCGTTACGTGGATGGAAAAACTAATCCAGTCATGTTATTATCCCCATTCGCAGGCGAATTTGTGTCAGCACAGATCATATGCGATATTTTAGATTTTTTTAGAACAGCTGGGTCTTTGGGTTCTATATATAGTAACATTATTACACCATCACACCAATTTGTGTAAGGGACAGGCTAAAAGCACTGACATCCAAATATATTTGTCGTTTTAGACCTGACATGTTCTTCTACATTCATCACTCCCTTCACAACCGCACGACAGTTCAAAAAAATATTAAAACGACAATAAAAGTTGTGTACACGTACAAATGTGAAAGTATTATCTGCACTATATAACTGGCGTGAGTAGATAAAGTATATGCCCACTTAAATGGGATGTATTTGTTATCATATCAACCATTACTCATTCAAGCTGCAATGTTTCGTGAAATGCACCCACGTACTTGGTCCTACTGGTTTTTATTTCGTATCATTATTAATCCTATCTATAGTCCCATAGCTGGGCACAAGTCTCCTCTCAGGATAAGAAAGTTTAAGGTCACTGTCTGTCGTTTCACTCACTGCAACTCGACAGACGCTCCTCGATTAATACTACTATAGAGATACCTTTATATTTTTTAACTTGTTCTGTTTATTTGTCTGGCCCTTTGTTAAACTTAGTTATGGGTAAAATAAAAATGAATTTATACAAGTGCGTGATATTTGCCAACCCGCACTCGGTCAGCGTGGCATATTATGGTCTTAAACCCTCTCTGTCGGCGAATGGACCTGTACTTGATAGTGGAACGGTCAGAGTGTTAACGAGGATGAAATAAACGTACAGTTTGAAGATACATATCTTACATTTAAAATTTAGAAGGAGAAGTCTGGGGAACGAGATATTTATTACTCGGTGTTCTCTACCTACCCTGTAAGGGACCTAGCATCATGATACTATAATAATAAGTTACATCTAAAACTACTCTACAAAGGCGTGTTACGTTAGTGCGTCCGACAACTATAAGAAATGTATCATTGCTATCGAAGCCCATAGGAAAGTTCAACGCTCAAAGTGCATAATCGTAGTAATCGGCCGGAGCCAAAAGTCATCGACCCATTTATCTCATCCGCCATCCCTTTTACAATTACAACAACAAATGAGTAAGAACCGCGTATATATGTTTATATGTTTGTACGTAAAGCGATATGCGTGCATCGATACGATGCAGAGGAATAAAATCCTGTGTGAACGACCTCTAATCTCTGCTCTGGCCGCATCCAGAGCTGGAGAGATGCGCTACGCACAGATAGAGCACACACTCGTCAAATGTCGTTACCGACTCGCGGGTATTGTTTTGATAAGTGTTGCACTAATAAAGTTATAAGATTATCTAATGCACGCGTACATGAATCAAGTAAAGAAATCTGTAAAGAATTTAGCATGCAATAAATGTACGAGTAAGATATATTTCATTATTGAAATGTACTATTGAACTTTCATACCTATCCGGGATCGACTGGTAAAAATGCTAGCAAATATATGTATTGCTATTATACAGAGATTTTTATTTAAAAAAATTGTCAACCTTTCCGTAGGGTCCTTTTTGAGAGTCATATTATAACACTGTTGCTGCTAAACAGCTTTTGTACAGAACAGAACAGTAAGATATGTATTGCATTAAGAACCAGTAGTTTTTAAGACCGCTTATTTTGTACATAGAATTTAAAACGGATGTTAGTGCTTTCGGATTAAGCTTAATGTTAGACAGAAAAGAGTTATTTACTCGTAATGATTTACAAGTGAATATCGTTGTATACCCTAAATGTTTGGAACAAGTTATTGTAGAATCGTAACTTCACGCCTGTAATCCCCGAAGAGGTAGGCAGAGTTTTTTTCTTCATACAATCATGTAGGTCATCGTTCTCCGCCTATCCTTGTTCAAAGCTGAACATAGACATCCCCAAAGAAGATGTTTGCCCATAATTCCAACAAATTATATAGGTTCAAAAAACTTCAAAACTTCACTATAGTTAAACTAAATACTTACCTTAGACACGTTACATGCCAAAAGATTAATAAAGATAACGAAATTACAATGTGTCTTAAAAATTGCTTGTTAAAGAAAAAATTAGGTTTCAAGAATGTAATTAATCTTTACTAATTTAGTACACATAAAGCGATAGCAAACGTTTAAACACGACATTTAATATGTTTAATCTGAGCAAAAGCTAGCGGCTTATGCTCCAACAAATCATTGGCTTAACTCAAAGCTGTTTACAGAATCAGTAACAAACAAAATTTCTAAAGCGTCTTCGAAGCTTTTATATCCCACCCTATCCGTGTCGACTTTTTCTAACGCATCATAAATTTCAAAATCAGGTAGTTTCTATTGAACAGCCCGAGGTATTCCCGTTAAAGTGATGATCCTGTTAGCTGTTTATTGTGTCCATCGGCTAAACTGACGTAATGGCACAAACAATGGACGCCGGTGAAGCTTATACATTGCTTAAGCCATAAAAGCCAGGTAATCGCTACCTCAGTTACAAGAAAGATTCAACTTAATTACTTAAAACAGAATCCCTCTGTTTTGAGTTCCCGACACGTTTGATGTGTGTATGAAACAAAAACCTCCGCTGTAAGCTTTCCATCTTAAGACCAGATATCTTGAATTGTTTGTCGACAATTATTGTCAGTCCTCAGAACTACGGGTATCCGTTTTGATATATGTTGCTAATTTTTTGTTTATATTTATTATTTTTATTATTATATTTATGTCATCACGCCAGGACTGTTGCGAGTCGAGTAGAGAGCACCGAGTGCCAAATATCTCTATATTTACAAACCGGACGTGCTCCTTCTTTTTGTATCTGTTTAATTTTCGTTTTTATTGAGAATCTTGTATATAAAAATGAAGAAGTACAATTCTGAATAATTATTTAAGAACTCAGATATTAGCATAAGGAGGGGTCGGAAGTCTCCGATAGCGACATACGTGTAAGAGAATGATTGTAGAAGAAACGCGCCAGGTCTGTAAGATTAGGAATATTTCGCACGTGGTGCCTTCTGTTTACCCAGCAAGGAACTTGGCGTTATTGTATAATAAAAATTACACCAATTCTAGTTAACTCGAATGTCAATATTCTAATTAATATGCACGATTCACTAGTGATCCAGGTGGGTGCAATAGCTAAGTGAAGCCTAAATTCGTTTCATTGTATGTGATATCCAGTCATTGGAAGGGCAGACGCATACGTCATGCGCGCCGTATTCAAGCCGTATGCACTTTACTTAGAAACTGTACTGTCGAATAATAAGTGCATTGTGCCACCGTATACGTAGTCCGCGGATTAGTGAGAGGAATACCTAATGTCGACAATTTGCACAAATTATTGCTTTTACATTGACAATATTTGCGCAGACCAGACGGTAACGGACCGCATTTACATTTAAATTTATATTTCGGACAGCGCGCGCAGACGGTCGATTTATAATTCAATAAATAATAAATTGTAAACAACCCGTCCATTTGTACATCGACTGGGTATGTCTAAGCATTGTACATATACATAACTATATTTATATATTTGTATAATAAGGTGCTATAGATTTATTGGTATTATACCTTACCGATTAAGGTATACCTAATTCCAATCAATCCTATAGCACTTTATGGTCAGAGCCAAGGCCTATTAATCTGACCAAGGAACTAATAATGTGACCAAAAACACCACCTATGAATTATGAGAGGTTCTATCGCGTTTACCTGAGCAATATACCTATATATGTACATATAAGTAAAATGTTACTCTGGGGTTGATTGGTATTGAACATCTCGCGCGGCGTCTTGATCTGACCAATAAAAGTGTGATACCTATTATCGGGGGTCCTGATCGAGGTCGACGACTCCATGCGAGCCTATCGACACATCGCCGCGGCGGCCGGCGCACGCCACGCACTTCCGACGCGACGGATTTGCCGGAATCGGCGCGGGCGCATCAAACGAGCTTGCAAAATTCGGACGGTGGCGCGCGCGCGTGAAGCCATTTGAATATTACTTTTCGGCACCGACATGGGAATGGCTCCCGTTCTGGCCGCGCTGCGCCTTTACCACACCGCGACACGAAGCCGCGTACCGACATCTTATGGGCAAGACGTACGAAACCCTGGGAATGTTTATAGCGTGTAATCTCAGCATCAGGACGCGATATGAGACGAGATGTAACTTTTTATCGACATTTAACTTCCATATTAAATTCTCTTGTACCAACTGCTACCAAATTATTAATTGTGTTCACATCACGAGAGCCAGCGCAAAAAGGTACAATTTAATTACCAAAAAATGTCACCGCTTATTATGTGTATTTTTTTCTGGTGGATTCAGTGTATCCGAATTTCGGCGAGGCCGGGGGAGCCCACACGGGTTTTCTTGCTACTTACATCTCACGTTTTTGAGTAGCCGTAATATTTAAATTGCTGACATAGCTCCCGCGGGCATACCTTGCATGGGAATGCGCGTCGGCGGTCTTCGGAACCAGCTTTTACCGAATGCGCAGTGCATTGTCCAAACGCAGCACCGGCATCGCCCTCTCTGTCTAACGCGCAGACGGCGCGACGCGAGCGCAAAGGAGCGGCGATGGAAAGTATAACTACTTTTACTGGACGCTACTTACAACAGCAAACGCATCCCGCCTAAAATTTTGCATGGATGTGTCGCGCATGCGCAAATGTAGTCTGCGGCGCGGGCGCACGTCCGCGACATTACCTGCTGATGCATATTAATGATGGAGGAAGTTTTGTCAACAATATCTAATGTGCCCGCGCCCCGCCCGCGGTGCCATTGATAGCTTTTTTGTTCCCAGCGCTCAAAAGTACCACCTCGGGGCGGTAGACGCTCCTTATAAACGACTGCAATATTGCATAATTTATGACACACATCACGCTGTAGGTAGCGACGAGAACAATCGATTTGATTATTGTGGCGCGCGATCGCCGCGCTGTCCGCGCGCCTCATCCGCAACTGCTCTAACTGGGTTACTTCACTTAATCGGCCCCACTTGAGTATTAATGTGAGATAATCATCGCGGCGAATATTATAATCTGCTGATTGCTGACAGTTTATGCATTAAGTGGAAAACCTTGAGTGTTTATCAAGATATCGTTGTATATCTATAAAATCCACGAATAGATTTTATCTGTGCGAAATTATCATTTTAAAGTAGACATATGGAGTGACGATGAGTGTCGTACCTACATACATATACATACATATTGTTGGTCCCATACACGTCTAAGTCGTCTACGGTCCACTTGATGATGACGGGAGCGACCGTTTCAGCTATCCCACGCTCCTAGGTCGTTCCAGAATTGGTCCTTGTTAAAAAAAATTGTATAAAATAGTAGTACCTACATATATTCCTAAATCACTAAAAAAATATACAATAGATATATCTTGTCTATATATATCGAGTATTGATGACTTGCGATAATTATTATTATATATGTACAAAAAGTGTTGTAATGAACCAATTTTGAATAAATGGTATTTGAATTTGAATTTGAATTTATTATATATCATAAATAAATTGTTATTATTATAATGTCTTTATACCCTATCCCTCTCGGGGTAGGCAGAGAAAACAAAGTGACGCATATCTCTATATTGACTGTCCTAACGTGCTTCGCTTATATATACATACATACATACATGTCCTGTACGGGGTAGGCAGTGAACAACGACTCACCGACTTGGACTTCTGACTCGTATATAAAATGAGTAAAAATACATAATTACTTTTCTCCATTATTCCTACATACATATAATATTCATGATCCGAGTGTGGCAGTCAAACTTGTTCTGATGTATCGGAACATACTATGAGTTAGCATCAGCACGACTTCCACGTGCGTGCTGTGACTCAATCATGACGGTGTTCAGTTGCAAGTTACAGTTAAACCGTCAGTTGTCCATAACGCACATATCTACAGATTGTAAAGCACGTTCAGATTATCCGATGGCAGCGATACGCCTGCGATAATGTGATAATGCCTTAATTAGTTAGTTATCGTTCGTAGCGGGGATTATTAAACCGCGTATATGAAATCCTTTACACTCGTACTTGTTCATGTATACGAAATGTTATGATATACATATTTACCTAATTAGCTATGTTCGATACTTCCGAAGTAGAGAGAGACATTGGAAATTTTATTTAGAAAAGAATACCCCAGACAGAAACGAGTATGTGAAGTAATTTATAACGATAAAGCTGCGTCGGCCCGTGAATGTCTTATTTAATGTTAATTATTCAGCCGTGTCATTTAATTCGTACGATAACTTATCACATAGCAAAAAATATGCATTTTCATATATGCAATTAAGATAAATAGCATTTATATAAATTCGTTGTCCAATGTACTTAAATCCAATTTGGTTGTTTATGATCGTATATGGAACATAAAAAATACTAGGCATCATTAACAAGTCATTAACACGCCCTCGCGGGCTGCGCACAGGGCGGGTGCCGGACATCTCTATCCTCACGAGTCCGGCGTGCTTCAGGTGCGTGCGCGCGTTGTACAACATGAGTTAGTGCTACTTCGTGTTGAAGAGGAACGAATGTGGAAAAGTATTGCGAGTGCTCGCAACGTGGCTCCGAAGAGCCGATAAGGCACGCATAGATTATCCGGCGGCGGCGATACGGCGCTGCGGCGATAGCGTCTTAATTAGCGCGCTATCGGCTGAGCCGCGGATTAAGCCGATTGCGGCTCAGATTTGTTGTTTATCGGCTTATCGTCGCGGAATGCACTCCTCTGATTTTAAATTGCCGATTGCTTATTTTGTGTTGTTTTATCGCCGCTCCGGCTATTCGTTGTGGCGGTGTTTTGATACATTACGCGTTGAGTTGTGACGTGTTTTTGATTAAACATATCGCGTTTTTTGTGTTTGTTATGTTAGACCAATTATGTATGTAGATTAAAATTAATTTAACAACTTTATAGAATAAGTTTTATAATATGAATTTAGTTTCTACAGGTTTTTAAAAAATAAACATTTATTTACTTATAATATTTTAAGATAAGATAGATATGTAGAATAAGTTTTATCTTTTAATAAAATTATCCTTTTACACTATGGCGCATATAGACAATAAATAATTAATTATCTAATGTACCTACTGTATTACTGACATAATTCATCAGTTTGTAATCCGATGAGTGTGTAACGAAAACGCATATTCAAAACAGCGTTGTAACAGTAAAGCGGGATGATGAAGCAACGCCGAGGCCCGAGATGTTCCGTTTATTGCTCGCACGTTAGCGAAAGCGGAACAAATTGAGTTAACACTTCAGACCTTCGGCCATTTGCTACCAATTTGGCCGGCCGTTCCTCAATATGCCCTCCTGTGTTTATCCCGTCCAAAAATAGTGCAAATGACACTAATTACGCCATTGTAGCGGGCGCGTGCTAATAGGTTGCTCACTCCGCACCGACTTCCACTAAACCGTACCTGCCGCATCGGATCTTCGTCATCGTGACTCGAGCATCTGATATAATGAAACTGTTTTGCGGTTTGCCCTCGCTGTGATGTAATGGACATTTCTAACACTGTCAATACAGGCTTTAACGGTATGTATTTGTACATTTTGCTTTTTGTCTGTTAAGATACATATTTGTATTAGTCAATTTATTAAACATTTGTACCTGATCATAGTGTATTAGTGTATTTCGACATAAAATTTGCTAATGCGTTAGCGGTTGTGGTGGTCTTTGTATTTTATATACATGTAAATAATAAATGTTACTGGCTGTCGACGAGCAGCGCCATAAGTGTTGCGCGTGGCTGTACTCTGCGATCCCCAATCCGCACGCCCAGCGTGGGGATTATGGGCATATTCCTTCACCGGAGGGCTATTTCTAGCAGTAAACTGCAATAGGCTGCCGATGACAATGGAATATTTCCCGTAAATTGGTTGCTTAGACTTGAACCAGCCCGGGTAGTGTTCCGTTTGAACCGCAGCGAACACTTTTTTCTTTACAAAATTGTGTTTTTAGATCAAATACTACGTGCTGTAACGTTGTTAGAAAATATAGCAAGGAAGCTTACACAAGGAAAGTGTGAATTATACTTCTTCTTAATGTTTTCTAAGGCGGTGTCATCTGCCAACCCAGATATGGCTCGCATATCAGATTACGGCGTTGATCACACTCATTGTGTGATGAAATATTAATCTAACACTGAGCCACTAAAATAATTGACGATGAAATATATTTTTAGCAGACGTTTCGACTTCTATAACGGCTGCAACATCCTACAATTTTTTCAGTCCTGGAGGAGTCCAACCGCCTTACGATCAGTTTACGAGCTTTTAAGATTCATTTTTAGACGATTTATTGGAAAAATATTCTGATCTCTGTTCGACACTAACTGACAAAATACCTTTATCATCAACGCTTTTATTTTTCCACTATTGGACATGAATCTCCTCCGAAAATGAGACAGCTGAGGCTATAGTCAGCCACGCAGGCCGACGATAAAATGTGTTTGGCTGTAATCAGTTCAAGGAAATGATTCTTAATCTAAAACAAGTTACATATAAGCATTAGTTTCCAACAAAAAACATCGGGATGGATGTTGAAGAATCAAGACAAGGCAGGTACGAATTGCTTGGTACCAAATTATATATTATTTAATACCTGTTCTCTGCCAAATCCGCAAGGGACCTAGCATGATGTTTTAATAACAGTTTTATTCAAACGCCCGATACTGTCCGACGCTCCATCTAGCAGGACGGCACCCCAAACTTCGTTTAACCAAAATGCAACTGTTTTATATAACTTAATAAAATATATGTGACATTTCGTGTTACGTCGCGGTCAAACAGCACAATAACATTGTAAGTAATATAAGTAATCAAATGTAAAACAAATCAGTCGTACCGCGATAACAACCACTTCCGTGGTAAATATTTAATTGCATTCACACATTCGGAATGTGGGAATCAGGAAAGTGTTATATATATAGTACGTACCAACTATTGTTAATAAATTGATACACATTTATCGAGGTATTGTACTGCGGTAGATAAAACTGTCGCTTATGCGAACCACACGTCCGGGCTTTTAGTATCTTTGATATGGAGTCTATTTTAGTTCAGCGTCCAATAAGCAGCTCCTGGGTTATGTTAGATACGTGAGTCTCATTCTTTATTCTTCTGTTATGTTATATTTTTTTATCCTTTGATTCACCTATCTAGTTGTTAAATTTCTATGAAGTTACGTCAATGGAAAGGCTGGAGTGGAGCCCCTGGCGGGAATCACAATATCGAAGTCACTCCAAGGGTCGGGCAGTGATGAAAAACGAAGATCTGAAGTTTGAATTCAGCGTAGTACTAAGTATAACTAAATATAAGAGAAAACTTAAATTCGAATTGTGTTTCAGCGACTAAGTGTCGAATAATTAATATTACTATCAGAGTAATTTTTAACATACAACTTAACTTACGTGGTCGGACACAAGTTCAGAACTCCGTTATGATGCGTTACATTATCGAGCGGTTACATCAACATTTATGGGATCTTAGCTTGTCTGTCTATTGTTCCGTGCCCTCCTGAGCATCACGCCTGAGTTCATGAGTTTCTGTTTTTTATTAAGAGCGAGAGCTGTGTTAACTTGATTTGTTTGTTTTCATTTTTATATCTAGTTAATTAGAAAACAATTTTGTGTATCCTATGCCACGATTCTGGTATATCAGTAATACAATTTGTTAATTCAGTAGTTGATTGATTAAACGGAGCGATAAACATAGATTATATACACAACTTGTCAACATACAACTTGAAAATCTCGGGCTTATGACCTGAACGGCGGTGAGTCAATTGCCATACGCCGGGCACATATCCAACCTCCGAGCTATGACTAGGATATCTAAATTAGATAAATTTTGTAGTGCCGATCCGGTAATTGAATCCGGGACCTCCCGATCGGCAGTCGCACATGCGACCAACACGACCAACGAAGCAGTCAACACGTGATTTTACGTATGACCTGAATTCTATGCGATGTTTTTTTATTCGTGTTTTAAACATTGCTTGTACGTATTTGTACGGAAACATGAAGCCCGGTATGATGTGGACAGATCCTTAAATCGACATCCCTAAACAAACCGCGGATAAGGGCGTCGCCGCCCTCGCGTGGATTACCGGTAAGACTGTTCAAACCAGGCTACCGCTCTGCTGCCGACCACACTGCCACGCTGCGTATCGAGTCATATACATACAATTATGTACTTTAATACACAACTTGCTCGTACACGAAGTGTGTCAGGTCGGGGAGGATACATATTTTGTCATTTGGTGCTTTCTACCTACGCCGTAAAGGACGTGGGCGACGATATAAAAATGTTAGTAATTATTATCCGATATATCTGTTTTATATAGTTAAAATAACATTTTAAAATACCATGACTGTACAAAATCATATAAACACAGAAAAACGCCTGCAAGCCTACCTATAAGTGACATTTTCGCATCGAAAGCTGTCTTTCGAAGTTAAACTTTTTATTAAATTTTTAACGCATACAAACTTGCTATTGAAATAGTTATTGAAGTACCTAGAATGGTTAAAGTTTAGCGTATGGCTAGGTGTTACCGGTGTAAGAAATTATGTATTCTATTGAGGGGTGCCAATGTTGGTATTGTTTACCCTATATAAGTTTTTTGTACGTAGGCACATAAATTTGTAGATCTCGTTTATATATAATGTTCACATTATGGAAGTTAATATATTATTCACAAAACATGATGATGTTGACAATCGACGGCTACTGATAATGATGCTGATATTTTTATATATTTAATTTTCCAGAACTTCATTATAATTACTGCAACAGGATGTCAGTGGCTTATTGTCATACTTTTGTAACAATTGCAATATTTTTTTATAACATGAATTACACGTACTGTGAGATTACAGCCGAATCAATGACTATTTTCAATAGTTTTTATTAATTTATTAAAGTTCTACTGCTAACCTGAAACTAGGTTACGTTATTTATTTGCTATATAAATAAATATGTGAATTTATTAAATAAATAAATAATACTAGTCACGTGATGGTGAGAATAAGTACTTAGTACTCAACTATGAGTAACAAAGTCGGTTGTAATTAGAGCTCACTAACAATATATATATACCTACTCGTTATTAAGTTTCAATTCACTACAAAAGCTTGTTTCTAACGCATGTTATTTAGTGATAGTATAAAAAATGTATAACACTAAATGATTAATTTGGAATACTTACAGGCTTATAAATTAGTTTTGTTTGTTATATCCAAAATAATGAACCATTAAACATTATAAAGTTGCACTTTGTAATTTATATCTCAGAGGAAGAAGTTTCAAAAATGTTTAGTTAATGCCTACTTATGTTATGCAAATAAACAGACAAGTAATAATTTGCATGGCTTCGTAGGCAAACCGGTAATGAACATATATTTTAAATTGCATTTGATTAATAGTATAACCTATACGCACGTCCATACAGACAGAGATTCTTAAAACGAAATTTAAATTCGAATCGTAAACTTGACATAGAAAAAACACATTACCATTTTACTCAAATCTTCAACGTATGATAAGATATCGGTTTTGTGAGTATATTTATTGCACAAGTTGGATTAAGATTTTACGATCAATTTCGAAATCATCGGTCAATAAAGTATAAGAATTATTCGTACCATTAATTTTGATGTTTGTAAACATATTATGGTAAATTATAGGATATGCATACAATGTATATTTATATCTGTTTATCTTTATTGGTATGTATACCTTTATATGCATATACTGTACTCTATAGTTTATTGTCAATAGTGATGTGTCAAATAATAATGTTACCTCGGCACAAACTTTCACCGTCCAAGTTTGACCGACAGTTCACCCTTTGTCACAGCTTTGGTATAAAGAGTTTTATTAAATAAGTAACATAATTTTATTTAGATTCACACCTTTCAATACATAATGCAGAAGTATGTATATCAGGACTAAATGTCAAAGATCTTTATTGGATTCATATGTAAATACAAATGGATTCATGTATTATCTCAACAAACATCAAAATCCCCGCTGAGCTGTGGATCGTTGATTAAATTATATTAATGCATGTGCTTCAAGCTAAATATAGGTGTGAATATTAACTTAAGGTTATCCGGTTAATGTTAAAAGTATGTAGATTCGGTTGCAGAATAGCGTTTGTTACAATTTACTATATTAGTATTAAATCATTACTCCATATCTCTAAAGGACCAGGCAGAGAGCACTTACAGATATGGTGTTATTCTTAAATTTATCTCTCTATTCATAAGCGCATGCCGGTTTCGGAGACTTCTGACTCCCCAATCAGCCAGTATCTGTCGTATTTGTTAAGATAAGTAATTTTTGCGATAAATTATGAACATTTGATAAACAACGTTAAAAAAAAAGTAACATCACGCCTGTAATCCCCGAAAAGGTAGGCAGAGGAATGTAGAACACTCCCACGTTTCACCAGT
>DWDW01000041.1:0-20927 GCA_018245635.1 Mimoniades versicolor eupheme | reverse complement strand
CCCACGATGGAATAGGTGGTGAGCCTATTGCCATATACCAGGCACTTGTCCAGGTCGTGTTGGTTGCAAGTGCGACTGCCGAACGGGAGGTCCTGATTCCTGATTTCAATTCCCGGATCGAGCACTATTACATTTTTCTAATGTAGATTTTCTAGTAGTGGCTCGGAGTCTGGACATGTGCCCGGTGTATGGCAATAGGCTCGCCAACTACTTCATAGTGAGACGTAAACATAACTGGTGAAACGTAGGAGTTTTCTACATTCCTCTGCTTACGTATTCGGGGATTACAGGCGTGATGTTACGTTATTAGGTAACACAAATATTTTGAAATAACTTATTCGTGGTGACCTATTCAGATACCGAGGGAGACAGAGACTTAGGTACCTATTTTAACCAAATAGGTCAGATTTGATACTGTCTGATAAGAAAGTCTGAAGTCTCGGAGACTGACGTGCGGGTAGAGTGATGAATGTAGAAGAAGCACATCAAATCTGGAAGGATAGTAATATTGGGCACTAGAAGCTCTGCCCAACCTGTTAAGGACCTGGCGTGGTGATTTAACAATAAAATAAGTACATGATACAATTAACAAAAACGTACGATAAGTAAGGAGACAATGGGTACAGTCAAAGCGGGCGACCAATCAACGAGCCCGCCTCGAACTGATTAACGACAATAATTCAGGGACAACACTAACTCGCCAACGTTTATTTTTATTTTCGTCCCTTCCCAGTCGATCTCTAATGAATACGAGTTATCTTCGAGTTTATATAAAAAATAAATCGCTTTTAACTGAAGAATCACGCCTTAAAAAAGAAACGCTTATTAAAATTTATTTCTTTCTCTCCTCGCGGGCGCTGTCGTGTACTTCGTCTCGAATAAAATTAAAAAGTCAAGAATTCTTATTTATTTTAATACAATAAACCGCAATCGCTGAATAAAGATAAATAAAAAGCAATAAAAAATAAAATCGCATTAGCAATAAACAAAATACTTCAGCGGATGTGGGCAGAGCGAAGACAACGGACAGGGACATACGTGGAGACGACACACTATGAAAACTATTTGTTAAACCTTTAAACTAACCTAAATAATAATGTTATTTACCTTTAATATAAAATACATAATTTTATCACACAAAGGTAAATACGTATAACACAAAAAAATAACTCATTATTTCAATAATAAATTAATAAATATCGTACCATATTATATATTTACCATATTATATACATATTTACCACCCGTTTGTAAATTTTAAGTATCAAGGTTTCTTGTGACGGATTTTAATACTTTTGTTTAAAAAAAGTAAACCTGTTATATAAAATTATATGCAATGTTGATGGTATACAGGAAGAAATTATCGAACAGAGATATTGACGCTCCACGGTACGCTGTGGTCGTATTGTCACGATTGCTACCCTCTCCACCGTTTTCTTAATTGTGCCGAAATATTTATTTGATTGCGAACTTTGTAGCGCAGACTGCAACCGAAATGGTCATCGGCATCCCTACTGTCGCCACTGGACGCTGTCGCCCGCCCTGAGAATTAGGTGCCAATAACTTCGCATAAAAATATTAAAAAGCACATTGTCTTTATACCAAACGTACTGTTCTTTTACCACTCGAGTTGCTATTAAACTTTCTATAACACAGTCTTCTTGTTTAAATGAAAAAAAAATAGCTAAGCCGAATGTTTGAACGTGTGCTAAAATGGTCATTGGCACTTATCCGATACCAACTGGTCAGTTATCTGATAGCAATTAAATACGACCATCTTGATAAAATACATAGCTTATCTAAGACCACATGGCGTACCTAGCCTACCTAACTCCTCTGTCTACCTCTTCGGAGATTACAGACGTGATAAAATATATTGTTACGTAACCCGCGTTAAGAATTAGTTTTATTTGTGTGTAACATTGGTAACAAGCGGTCCAATCATAAAAGTTTAAGTTAAACTACAATAGTTCCATTTTATTTATTGACATAACAAAAATTCGCGACGTTCTTTTGAAATTGTATATAATTATGTATATATTAAAAAGTCATTTGAATGAAATCTAATAGAATATACGATTAGACATAGCAGTCTGCTGCTACTATGTCCTGAATTCACCCTGAATAAATATGAGACATTATGACACGCTGCCATGGCCTTGACGCTGCCTCTGCACATTGCTGACTGTAGCGTGCCAAATACAAATCCGAAGGGAATTACAATAGTGCAAAATATGTTTATTTTATTGAACTCAAAAATTTACCGCTTATTATATTTTAAAACCGCGTGTACACTCACCACTTCCGGAATAAGCGACAAATAATATTAAAGAGCATGATGTAGGTACAAATAATATTTAAAAGATGTCGTTTCGATTGCTGACCGTACAGAGCCGAATAAAACTTGTTGTGTTAATATGAAAAATGATGCTTTATTAGACACACTAAATTCTGTCTATGATTTTTTTATTTTATTTACGTATGTAGCAACAGACTCGCGTTTCACTGCTACTTCCCCTAATGGGAGTGAGATGCAGCCCAGGAATCGGCCCGCTTGCCTAGAAACTTACATTATAGCATTAAAAAACCACACGATTGCGTCTCGTTTAGATATGTGCGACACATGTGAGAGTTTTACGAAGAGGCTCTACGTTATGTTACTCTTATCACGTAATAAGTGGATTTATTACGTTAAATAAAATTTAAGGCCCGGGTCAACGGCCTTGCATAGCTAGCAGTCACGGAACTAAGAAGTCGTCCAATAAACTAATACGTGTTCAATATTTATTGTCGTATTATTTATTGCGAATCGTATCATTTCTTTTTAAATTCATAATAAAGACAAATCTAAGGTACATTTCGCATGATTTTACAACCGACTAAAACAAATTTATACAGTTTTACATGACTTTATTGAAAGGAAAAAAATTAAAGGCTCATTGTAATAATGAAATGTACGTAATTTGCATTTTCATATCAACAAGCAAGCGACGTGTAATTTTTTATGGCGTGTTAATTATTAAACGTATTACATTTTACTGTAATATTATTGTAATGTGAAGAGTTGTATCCTTTACGATCACAACGAACATTATCCATCGAACGAGTGTCGTAACGTCCGATCTAAATGGGTCATGTAATCGATATTCAATTCCACGGTTCGCGTATGATACATTTTGCAAGTGGGTGATGAAAGTATGAATCAGGCGGTGTGGTATGCAGCTGTATATTCAGTCATGGTGTCCGCAGCGGACCGACGACCCAACAATCGAGATGTGAGACGACGATAACGCCGTCAACTAGCGAAGCCTGTCCTCGTCGTATCCATCATTTGCGATTCCGTTCCAACGCTTATAATTACTACCATTCCATCAAACGGACGTATAACAAACTCGCTACTCCAGAATCTGACCGAGAAATGGTAATCGCTATCAATCTCTACACCGAGTGCAACCGTAGAAATATCTACGCTCTGAGAAATAGCAGAGATCATTTTTGCGCGGCCGACGTATTTATGAACGTTCCGTTATAAGTTCACTTTGATCTCATCTAAAATGTCACTCTCGTTTCTTACACTCGTTTACTTGACGATGTATCGCTGTGAGTAATTAGTTATCTTAAGGTGAGCATAAATATTTATAGTGATCTAGTTCCTCTATTTCCGATGTAACAGCATTCATCGATGGTTCTAACAAAGCTGACTAATTAACGTGGCGCGGCATGTCGTAAAACAGTGCATATTGACGGAATATAGAGAGGCCGGCACACAGTACTTAATGACATTAATCACATTGATTTATTGTGGTTCCGAGTTATTACAGGCCGGGCGCCGCGCTTGTGTGTGTACGCGTTCCCACACGGGGATACGGTAAGGCTGTGTGCGAGCAATTCTTGTGTAAATGTGATATGCGTAACTACAGAGTGATATCAAATCAAATAATTTCCTATCAATAGAACAATGAATGTCATTCGATATAAACGTAATTGGCGCATTTTTTGCTTGTACATATAATTTTTTTAGTTAAACTTGTGTGAAGGTATTATGTGCAATTAATATTGATAATGAAAATCGTTAATAATTCTGAGAATAGTAGCAACGTTTTTCGTACGCAATGCTTTCGCATCTGTTTCTAGAACACTCTATATAGCGTATCGATGTGTAACTTCATGGACGTATCCGATATTAGTGTGTGCCCACATGTGTTAGCGCGTGTTCGGCATTAGGCAACAATTTACGCTGTTTGCGGCGTGTTAATATTGATTGGCTCGCTTTATTTCGCCTCGTGTGGATCTATCCACGAAACTAGTTCGTCACATGACTCTGAATGAACTTGTCACTGCAAGTTTCCATATTTAAGTACGAAAATGTCACAACTTACGAAAATCCACTTTCTTATGTACTTGTTTCCATTTCCTGTTCAACTATTAATTTATTTATATGATTTGTTTATGCACATTTTGCAAAGCACATAAATATAAATGCTATGTTAATCCCGTAAGATATTTATGAGGGAAATAAATACTATCTTTACCTATACAATCTAATGTTAGTTTTACGATTACCATTTTAATTTGAAAACATGTAACGATTATGAGCAATTCTAAATACGTAATAAATCTATATTAATTAAGTGTTGGCTTAACATCATCTCCAATCAAGTTTAGTCCTTAAATAACCGTTGAGTTATTGAATTACAGTCCGTTAATAACTATGATAATTAAATTGTTAGGTGTAAAGATGTAAGCATGTGATAATGCATGTAGATTGTCGTGTAGACATACGACAAATTACGTACAACTGCAATTCCGGATGGGATTTAAATAATAAAACAGTTTTACATATAGAGTTACACAACGTAGTATAATATGACGCCTGTATTTCCCTGACGGGGTAGGCGGGAGAGTGTAGGATACTCCACGATTAAAGATGTTATAGGGGCTCAGTCTATTGTGACATACCGACCACACATCCAGACTCCGTGCTTCTACTGAGAGTACTATCCGATTCGGTAAACAAACCTAGGATATCTTGACCGGCTGTCGCTCTAGAAACACTCGATCAGCGTAACAGTGAGTAAAATGTAGAGTTAATTTTGAAATGCAGATACGGCAGATTTTGTAACAAGTTAAATTCTTATTACACATACGTAAGTACGTACGTATTACACATGCGTACGCCGGTAAGTAATGTACACTATATTTACGTAGAGTGAAATTTGACGTGTGGAACGCGCTCTCCGCGTCGGCGGCCCGCGAGCGCTCCGCCCGCATATCAATCGAGACATTATAATTTCATAATGCACGCTTGTCAACGTAAATAATACGCGAAATTTATGTTACGAGGTTCTCACCGTTCGCCGGTGCCACTATGAATACATAATAAGTCATCATTAAGTATAAAACGAACACTCATATTCATTGGAGTACGTGGATATAAATTCAATTAAGCCATTTGCGCTTAGCTACAATCGTGGCAATGTTTGTGATGCCATACATCAAGGGCGCACAGGCAACAGTCGCCTCTACATAGATATATTACTGTTTATAATAGCGAACATGAGTTTTATAAATCACTTGCTTAATTTTGTCGTTTCCACTACCACGTACTTACGATAACATTTAGGTAAGTAGGAGTACTTACATATTTTTAGCATGAGCGTGTTTCGTTTACATAAATCAATTGTCGGGTGTTTTTTTTTCTTCTTTTAATTTGGTAGAGTTTTATCATAATACTACCAATTGAAATTGGTGGTTGACACAAGAAATTAAACACATCAGGTCAGTAATAATCCAGATATCTGGTAGTTGATTCTCTCTACCTTTCCCTTAAGTGACATGCCGGGATGTAGCAATAATAAACAAAAATTTGTCAATACGCTCACGGCTTGCGACTGAATTTCGTTACTGTACAATATTCACGTTTAATATTTCAGAAGGAATTGTTTGAACGAACAGTGAACAATTGTATCAACATATAAATCATGCTAGATACATATTATTGTAGAAATTATTATTAAAATTATTCTAAAATGCACTTACTAACCATAAATTACATTTCAATTAAAGGAAAAATATCTCGACTTTTACCATACATTACTTCTCGGTTATTCTATAAATCGTATTAAACATAATACCATTCGTATCGTGTTAGGGATAAAACAATATCGAACTTAACAATTACTTAATAAGCACGGTGTTTTGACATAGGAAAATATTGCCTATACCTCCCCTTGATTCTTATGGGAAAATGTGAGAATCCCTCTCAAGAAAAGCGAATATAATAACAATACGCGGCCATTAGCAAAGGAAATGGCGTAATGATTAGACCTGTTTATTGTCGTTCATCATTAACGCTATATTGCTGGGCATAATTGAGCACAAATGGCGATATTGTTTGTCGGCAACTACAGAACGCTATAAATGTTAAAGGAATCGCAAATATTTCCGTTCCTGTTACGTACGCCAGTTATTTTTCACCCACTTTTTCAAAGTTCTTCGTAACCTGTATATTGATAAAGACAAAAAAAAAAACGTAACCTAGCCTGCTATAATCTCCGGATAGGTAGACAGAGAAGTGTAGTATCTCTAACGTTTCAGTAGTTACGTTTACATCCAATAGAATAGGGGTTGAGCCTATACACTTTGCAGAAATCTAGAATTCGAGCCACCACTATAACTACTACTAGAAAGTCTAAGTAAAAATAATTCAATAGAATCCTACTCAGGACTTGAATCCAGAACCTCTCGATCGAGAGCGCTCGCAACTACTTAGCCGACAGGGCCCTGTATATTATAATTTCAAATTCGTTACATACCAAGTCATCTGTAAGATATGGATACATACAATTATAGTTTTATATAATTGAAATATGAAAATTGTAAAAACATTTTCATATGGAGGTCCGATGAGTATAAAAGTTGATGTACCAACTAAGAAACGACGTAGATTGAATATATACGAGTAATAGGTGCATTTCATTCAGTAATCGTTTCTGATACAAAAATACGGAAATACGATGTATTCTTACGTATTTTCCTCGTAGCACCACAAAGTTGAAACTGATTTAAATACATTGGAATAAATTCTAAAACAAAACAAATCACAAAGTGAATAATACTCGGGGCACATTGAAATTAATGTTGATAAATACACAGACGGAGGTAGTGCGGACGTCGCGGCCGGAAGTGGGTCCATCCATCATCCGCCCGCCCTGATAAAAACGCTCGTTAGTGCCGCCCGCCCCCGCCCTACCTGCCTCTCTATTAATGTTCCACTCAAGTGCCTCTATTACGCCTGTCATTTATTATATCCATTTTGGCGAATTAGCGCATCTCGCATAGCAGAGAACCATCATAATTAAGACATTTCTTTTTTTATCCTTTTATTTACCATAACTACGCTTAAAGCAGTTAAGATTAATTCAAACGTTGTCATAAGTCACAAAAAATGGAAAATGAGATTTTCAGTGACTATAAAAATTTAGTTAGAAGACATTACTAAAACATCACATAGCTACAACATTCAGTTTGTAGTTCAGTTTGTAGACTTCTCTAATGTAACATTGAAATGACATTCTGATCGAAGTCGCGGCGCGCGATCCGCTTATTTTGCGGATGTATTGCGAGAAAAACATAAAATGTCAAAATAAATCTCAAGCCCCGGGGGGGGGTTCAGGCAACGCAAAGCGCGGTGGAGATTGAAGTCGTAAGAGGGTGTCCCTAGTCGGTCGGGAGAAGCGAAAAGCGTTTATAAAAGTATGCGCGGCTCGGAGCGTGTATTAAAATTATTATGAAACCGCGGCGCGGCGATAAGGCGTGATGATACCGGCTTAACACCCACCCCCACTATCGCACGCCACTCGAATGCCTTTTCAGTGTATATCTACATGAAAACTTGCGTCTACGGTTTATGCATAACTTTGCTTCGTACACGGAAATTTTCCACTTACAACATGAACACTATGTTGTATTAAATAAAAGTTTTGCTCCCTATATAACTATTCAATTCCATTTAATTCTAAATATTCGTTAGACTGTTGAATAAATATTTTGTAACGCTTACATTATTTACATGACATAGAGTAGTTATATTCATAGTTATACACATGTATACCAATTTAATTATTGTTATTTTAAAATTCGATATTCAGAAGAAAAATAAATCTGATGTCTAAATATGCGAGGCATTTTGCATGGCTCTTATTAAAATGCACATGAGGTGAAGTGTGGAAAACTTAAAACATTAACCAGACAAAGTTATGCGAACAATGTAAACGTCGGCGGGCAACTTTATGCAGAAGCTGCAGCGGTAGGTAGGTATGTCGAACGACAATTATAACTTTGGCCCCGGACGCGACAGTACGTTCCACTGCAACAAATAAAATATGTTCACGAAAACGCGAGAGGGGGACGGCGAGGCGAAATTTCGTACACGAGACAAAGATAAGCTTAACCAGCACGAAATTATGAGCGTTTAACTGTTTCTAGCTGTAGAATCTGGCACGGGTACTTCGCCGGCTCGCCAGCGCGCGTTATTTACGAGCGGGTGGTGGCCGGGGGGGCTCCCGCTGCACCCGAGATAGCGCCTTCCCCGGAAGAGCGCCGCCGCAACCGCCGCGCGACACATCCTCGACGCCACCTGCCGTCGCAAATGTAACCCTTGCTGCGTCCGAATCAAGCGCCACTATGCCTTGTCAGGGGAGCCTCGTGCCGTCGCAGCACCTCGCCCGTGCTCGTGCAGATTGCTGCCAGCCCGCACTCGCCGGCACGTTAAACGACACTCAGATTTAACCTCTATCGCCGCTGCAATAGGACGAAATCGCTACACGAACACGCCATCGCTTACAGTTGACCGACCCCGGGCGTTTTCTTACGTTACGTTATAGTAAAGATGTCCGTATACGTAATTTATGACAGCATAAAACTATGGTAAGTTAGCTAGTGTCATTATATCAGCGGAGGGAGTGTGAATCACAGCCCGGGAAGGTAAAAGGGTGAGTGCTATATATCAGCCTTTATACCACCTCAAATCGTGGTACCGATAATTTTCGTGTGCGATAGTTATAATTATTTGAACACAAAATTCCAATTAACGTGCCACATAATGAGCGTTCCACTTAAAAGTTGTCAATGAACAATTCAAAATAACTGTACCGTGATCGGTGTAAACCCAGTCCGTGAATACTTTTCATTAAAGAAACGTAACATCAATACATAAACTAACGAGGGCTGGAGGGGTCGCGTACCTTTGTCATTTAAGTGAAAATATACGACATAGAGAAAAGAGAAAAATGCGCAAAAACCGTCTAGAGTATTATACCGCGAGCGGACCATTACTTTTAATATAAATAAAATAACAAAATATGAGCGTCCGGCCGCTGAGTGCCCCCCGACACTTTTATATTTCAAGAGGACATTCGCCGCTTCACTTCCTTACTGGAGATTTATATTTAATGTACGCTACTATTTTAATGTGTAAAATCATCATGTTGTGTAGTATCATATACATACTCGTATATACCTACTAGAGGAGGAAGAAAAAATATGCATGTCTGCCATGATAGTAATATTTGACACTGGTCACTGCCTACCCCGCAAGGGAACTGGCGTCAAGTTACAATAATAATAATTATCATAATAATATATAACCAAAATTATCTGAAAATTCATATAGAACTTACCCAACCTCTAAATATGTGCAAATTGACAGCATCAAAAATGTGTCTTATAGGTACATATTTAAAAATGGAATGCAATGGAAATAATATTTATTCTCCGATAGGTCCCTGTAATTACTGACTGAGTACAAGTTAAGTGGTAAGTAATGCAGTTCGATGGAAAAGGATGTATCAATGGACCCGCGATACAATAATTACAATGTAAATCGACAAAGATATTACTTGAAACAGAAAACTTCCTGTTTCTGCACATTACCACAAAACGAAATGTAATTTGCTAAAATCGGTTGTACAACTTTCGGATGATGCGGCTGCGTCTTGCGTCGTACACGTCTGCGTCTTACGCCCGCGGCGCACACCACCGGACGCCGTGTAGGTAGGTACTAACGAGAACAGAACGTTACTCGTTTATATTGCTTGGATTTTATTCTCTATCATGTTAGAAATTAGGTAAGTTTACGCAATTTAACGAATTACTGTTATATTATCATTAATACGAAAATTATATTAATTATATTATTTTTTTATGGAAAAAAGTGTATTGAATATCTGTGATATCTATATGTTATAATATATGTATGTTTATATAACTTTACGAGTCTAAAGCTGATGTAACTACGTAATCAATCCCAGTCCATAAGTTTCTTCCACCGGAACACCCCAAAAGTTATTCAGACAGATGTACCAGCCGCCCCCCAACGCCGCAACTCACGTTTATTCTCTTGTTGAATAAATAAATAAATGAATAAATAATTACTCAAAACTCCGCTGTCGTTTCCAATACCCACAGACGCTATATTAATGCTGATATTAACAGAAAGTTATTAAATTTACTGTTTTGAAATTCAATCCTTCATTCATTGCCGTTGACACGAAGACCGTAAACGCACAATGTATTTACGATGCATGTTATCATTTAAATCTTCCGCTTCAATATCAAGCAACGGCTTGTGTGAATTAAGTTGGTAAGTAAAATTGCATCGTTGGTACCCACTTTCTATGTCTGTGTATAAACAGCTTTAAAAATAGTATAAGTAATATTTATGTTCCGTCTAAGTACGAATACATTAACGGATAGTATTAAAAAAGAACGAAGTTCAGAGAAACCGACACCGAGCAGATAATCTAGTAAAAAGCTGATTGTCGCGACAATAACCCTTCAAGGGTCGAGGCGAGCAAATAGTAACAAGGCGCTAAGCTATGTCAATGCGGAGGGAAGCCCCCGCGGGTCGCTGAACGCGGCTGGAGTTTCGTGAGCTGCGCACGTTTCCGCAATACCTTCCCTTACACAACCGCCTATCATTCAATGTACATTATGATTCAATTTTGCCACACCTCAACCGAACACTCCTCCACAGAAACGCCTCATAAACAACAAAAATTACACGACGCAGCAGCACTAACCCACTTATTATTATCGCCTCCATAAATGTCCAGCCGACCCGCCGCTAATTACGGCCCGTGTCCCTCGAAACCTTACGAGGCTTCATCGTCCAATATTGTCCATCGCGCACGATCGTAAAGCGCGCCAACAAAACAAGGAACGTAAGTTATATACGACGCGCAGCCTATATAGGGTTCACAATAAAACCGCGTGAAAATGGCAATAGCTATTCAGAGGGAGATATTAAAATGCATGGAAATAAATTCGGCGTCGCATTCGGCCGTACTGCTCTGGGGGTGCAGTAAAAATAAACAGCGACGCCATTAGAACTCACTTCCATATTCAAATTTATGAACGCGTCCGCTCGCCCGCCACTCATGCCGACGTGCCGACCCAGCGGCCATTTAATGCGATCGCCATAATAAATTTGACGATAAATTTAAAAATTTCACCCTCGTTTTACCCCATTGCTAACACATCGCTGCAAAACGCTCCGATTGCGTCTGCTTTCTACGAATACATTCAAAATAATACTGCAGCTCCTTCTTTGTATATTTGCATAATATTTTATTTGCTTTATACATTTCGTGCATTTGATACGAACGAATGTAAGAAAGTGAACGAAAAATGTGAACGAAAAACAGTTTTAGTTATTCACGTATTTATTGATACATTTAAACGAGTCCAACGTTCATAAGCGATCGCATTTTAAAGTTTAACGAAACGAAATAAATAATAGAGTGGGGCGCGTTCACACTGAACAGCCGCCGCCGAGCGACGCGTGCTTTAGCTTGGATAAACAGAGGTTTTCAAAAATTTGTGTATTTAAATCGTATGTGACTTGTGTTACTGGTCTATTTCCGTTTAACTGCCGGCCTGATGGATCTGAAATAACACCTCCCGATACTACCGTTCAGGGAACATACATTAATTCATACGGGATTAGGTGTCATCATAAACAGGAATTATTTAGTCAACTGAGGTTAAAAGCAACAACATAACGCAAACCAATTATCCATTTAGAATTTTATAACTGTGGAACCAACATCGCATTCTCTTCTATTTGTGTGAGACACGTGACATAGATTTATGCGGTACATATTTAGAACTTTTTCCCAATGTTAAGTTCATTGTTCCACATGACTCTATCGTCTATATTATTTTTCCATAAAACAACAATGTTGTAATAGTATTGTTTTTTTAAGCAAGTATATATTCAAACTTTGTACATGAACAAACTAACAATATAAATATGTATAAAAATGTCTCAAACATAACGCATTTTTGATTAAAATGGTAGAGTACAGTGTAGCGATTGTTAAAACAGAACGAACGTAAATAATTTTTCGCCCGATTCGTCCAAAACGCGGAGCGCGACAGAACCGGTGATGCGACGATGAATATTCAACGCCACATACACAACGATATAAAAACGCCGCTCATCGTTAATTAAAACTTTATTTCATTGTTTGATTTATACCAATGTCTGCCCGATCCGCAAACAATGCGTTTGGACATGAAGTGAACACAATTATTACAATTTTTATAAACACAAGATCTACTGACGTAGAACGTAGGTTTCTCAAAACGTAGTTCTACGTACTACTACTGTCTCTACAACAGTCAAACAATTAAATGATTCATTTATTCACAAAATGTTGTAATTTGCTGTGAATTGATACTCGAGGATTTTCCTTGTTGCAATGATAATTCAAATAATATTGTTCATGTAATAATCGATGTTAGTTTAAAAGAAATTAATGAGTTACTCGTAAATCTACATTTTTTCAAATATGTAGTAGGTACCTACTTGTTATTAGTACAGTAAACACATTTTACATTTCAATACATACGTTTATATCCAATGCTGGTAGATTGTGTCATTACTGTCGTAATATACATTTTTATATAGGTACATATATTGTACCTACATAGGTACATACATATATTGTATAGAAAATCTTGCTCTATATCATTACTTTTGTACGTATTATGAAAAATTAATTCTTCAAACATAGTAGATACCTACATAATAAACTATTAATTATACGTATAAACATACTTTAAGTAAAATAAAAGTAAAAGAAATGAAAATTACGTTTTCAGATGTCGTAATACCATACGATATTGAAAACGGATCGTAAAATCACTGAGTATGTACGCACCTACATGTGGACATCGTACATTTCCTGATTGCATAGCAAGAGTACTGTGGTATAGAATATTAAATGTAGGTAAGATATAAAATTAAATTTCTTGATAAAAACAACAGTAACATGTAGGACCGCTTCGTAGGTCGAGTAGTTGCAACCGCGACTATTCGCGGTCGAGAGGTTCTAAATTCTATTCCCGGACCGGGTAGGTACTATGTTGTGTTATGTTCTTATAAGTTAAAATTCCTAGTAACGGTTCGGAGTTTGGATCTCTGCCCGCTGTATAGGCTCACCAGAACAGCGGACCTACACATGGTGGAATAGATATTCCACAATGGGAGGTAAACGTAACTGGTGAAACGAGGAAGAGTACTACATTTCTCATTTTCAGGGATTACAAGTGTGATGTTAAGTTTAAATATAATAACTATATATTGAGACATTTCCTCGCATGCCCACCCTATACTAAAATAAGCATCAAGAGGTGTTGCGATTGCGTCTCAGAAAAATGATTAAAATGTTAAAATAGCGATGCTTTGAATTTTATAAACAACTCGTTGTTCGTGTGTGTTGTGTAAAAAAATGTTAAATCTGTAGCTGAAGTAGTAGAGTCACGATCCGGGGTTGTCTCCGGGCCGATGACTGGCGGAATCGTCCAAATTGCTTCTATCACATTAATATTGGATTCGGCCCGCCCCGGGAGCTTGCACTCGTACATATCGCTGGAGCTGTTTAATTTAAAACACACAAAGCGATTGACATGGCTCCCGGCGTCCGCTTTTGATAACGAGCTCGCAAAGTTGTTACAAAAATTAAAACTCTGCTAGTTTGATTGACGTCGCGGCGCGAGGGTTCCGTAAAAATTCAAGTTAGCCAGAGGCGGAACTATCTCATTATTGTCTCATATTTTTTATCATTTCACATAACATAACATTACATGTACATTTCGCTGAAGTGGTAGACAGAGGAGTTTAGTACACAGCCATATTCATATACATACTTATTGATAATTCAGTTTTCACTTTATCCGAAACATTTTACTATCTAACATAACATTGCATTATAGATAATTTACGAAACTATTATATGTAACATCACGCCTCTAATTCCCGAAGACGTAGGCAGAGGTGCTTATTAACCTCGCACGTTCCACCAGTATCAATTAAATTTGTTTACGTACCACTATAGAATGGTCCATCTATGGAGGTGGTGATTCTTTTGCCATGCATCGGGCACATATCCAGACAAGGAGTCACTATTAGAAAATCTACGTTACAAAAATCCATTAGTGTCTAACCCGGGATTTGAACTTAGGACCTCTCGATCGGCAATCACACTTGCAAACAACACGACCAACGAAACAGTCTAACAACTATTCTAAAACAGAGCAAATAGAAAAGTTCAAACAATTTTTTTTACAGTCCGTTTCAAATATAAGTGGATCTAAAGTTTCAGTTTCGCTCGTTACAATAACTGAACGTTGTAGTAACGGACGTGAGAGTTTTTGAGCTTTTTTGTTTTCGTATCCAACCCTAAAAAGGCTGAGTGGATCTAGTTACGGATGTCAATACTGGATTGGACACAGGGCTGTTATTGTACGAGACATGATTAACGGATGCGGCCTTGCCCCGCCTAACATGTTTTAATGAAAACGTCTTTATGAATGGCCCCAGAGATGAGGGAGGTTCTATTAATCTACAAAATCGTTGCTGCTTATACTAGGTCTAAATGAACGTAATTTAATTTGTAAGATGAGAGAATAATGATCTTTTATTCATTTATAATATACATATAAGCGATAGGATTATTTTGAAGATTTGTATGTTCAAAATCAAAAAAGTCTTGTTTGTTGTTGAGGATTTTTATGCAACGATTTTCTAGCAGTCAACCCAGATGATGATGAAAAATTGGAGTAGGCAGATGCCTAACACAACTTAATATGTTATACATACGTAGTTACCTATATATATATATTCCAATATTATGAGTTTAGTATACGCTACAAATCTATTTCCGCATTTGTTATAAGCAGTATTATATATTGGGCACCTAAATATATTAACAAATTTACATTCCTAATTTGTCCAAAAACCAAGAATTGTTAATGGAATTTTATTTCAATTCTAATTGCAAGTGCTAAAATTTGTAAGTGCTGGTAAAGTTAATACAAAATAATTTTAAAATATTAAATTAGTGTAGGTACGAAAAACTATGTCATGACCTATTTAAATAAATAACAATATAATAATAATAATAAGTATACATAACATAAATGAAAAATTTTCTCAGTTATCTCCATGACTAAAATCTAGTAGTGTTAGAATAAAATGAGAAAATTAATAAGTCAGAATTAATACCTACTTATGAAAATTCAAATACAGCAAATCCACTGAATAGCGGCAGTTCCTAGAAGTGTGCATCGAATCTTATAGAGTTATTTCTTAATAATCGGCATCAATCTTCATTAGTACTGACTAATATAGAGCCAAAGAGTTGCACCAGTGAATGTTTTACACACTTGGTAAAAACAACAATATATGACTGCTGTTTTGCAGCAAAAATGAATGTAGCAGCAGTAATGCTATCTAAATAGAAGCTCCTATAATATCCGAAACATAAGTATTACATAATTATAAAATACATGTTTTAAATGTCAAAATTTATTGCAAAGTGCGTGAATATTTTAAACAAAATGTACGATAAATTGAAATAATTATATAGGATTTGAAATTGAAATGTGTGATTTTCAAGCACGTTTACTGTTTCAGTTACGTACTGTTATATTACTGTTTCAGTGTCACGTTACTGTTTCAGGAGTCAATATCGATCGAAGTATTAACCGCAAAGCAATATCAAACAAGTATTTCAAGTTCATCACTCAGGTAAAAATTTCATTTCCATATTAAATATATGTACGGTGTATGATTATTATACATATGCCGAAGGATATCTATGCTTACCTATCTTAGGTAAATAGGTCATATACTAGCTGATGGAGGAGTCAAAGGCTTCTCAACCGCCGTTTGTGAAAAGAGTGACGAATGTAGACGAGACGAAGCATACCGTATGTACAAAGATAGAGATATTTGGTACTCAGCACTCTCTGCCTACCTCATAAGGTAGCTGACTTGATGATATATGATAAAAATTAATCTTAGTTTAGCCTAGATTTTTTTTACAACTCTATAATCTGACTTGATAATATATGATAAAAATTAATCTTAGTTTAGGTAGCCCAGATTTTTTTTTACAACTCTATAAATTGGTATGTCATCAAACTTAATAAGTAATATTCAATAAAATTATTAATACTTAATAAATTTTGTATTATGTATGTACCTATACATATAATGTATTCAAATTAAATGTAGAGTTGAGTATAACATAATATGATACGTGCACAAACACTATAGTACATACAGTTAGTACCTACGCGTGAACACATACCTACCTACATAATTATAACTAAAACAGGAAAAACTTTTCCTTATTAGGAAGACATGTGAGTAAGGCATATGGAGAAAAATATGTAGCGTCGCCTTAAGTTTTTACAAGGGATGACATCGTAAAGTATTGTTTTAATAATTTCGTGGATAATTTTATTTCGCATAAATTAACATTTTGTTCTATAAACTGAATAAGTATTGCTATTGTCAACTGAATATTTCTGAAATAATATTTAAATATGTATTTATAAAAAATTATTTTGTTTAATCAACTTTTAATTGCAATATTGTCATAAAAACTGTTTTATCTGCCGTTTTCTCTTGAAAAACTGTAGCCAGACTTAAATGTAGTTTACATGTTATGTCATATTTAAATACAATTTTTTATTGATTGAGACATGTTTAGTTTTGTAAGAAACTTTTACATCTCAATCACAAAGTTCACAATAGATAGGTATATTAATTTTAATTTAGAATTTACCAATACTGTTGATAAGAATGAGGGCAAAAGTAAAACATTACTTTTGCACAACACATATTACTAAAATAGGGTACATCTTAACGTAGTAAAACTTTCAACACAAACTTTTAGTTTGTGATCGCTACCATGTAAGCATTCTGAGTAAAAAAGCTTCAACATCAACCGATACAATATTTCAGTGTGTAACGGAAGTTGTTAATATGAAACTGTGTGCGAATTGACAAACAAAGGATTATAACTTACAAAGTGCAGCTTCAATTAGCGAATGTGGGAGGCTTCGCGGGGCGAGCGGCCGCCATCTAGCGGGCGTCGCCGCCGCCCACCGCCGCCTCGCGCTCTCCACCCGTGGCCACATGTCACTTATGAATATGAGGCGTTATGATTATGAAAATATGCCCCGCCCCGAATATGGAATATGGAGGAGGGAGCCCCGTGGAGCGCGTGCGAATGGGCGAAGTTTGATTTATGAGCCGGGCGCGGCTCCGCCCCCCTGTCATAACCGTATACCTGGTGCGCGCGCGCGCGGCCGCCCGCCGCCCGCCGCCGCCTCGCGCTCAGTCCCGCTTCAGATGGCGAGAGGTGCGGCCGGCCGCTCTCCGCATCCGCTCCGCACTCTGAGTCCGTACGTCGAGCGCGCCGCGTAGCCGGCTCCGCGAGTGTCCCGAGCGTGCCGCGTGCAGTGCCGCCGAGGGCCAGTGCTCCTCGCAGCGACCCACCCCTGCCATGCGCCGGCCCTGAGCCGCCAGCGCGACTCACCATGCCGCGCATCAAGCCCGTCTGCGTCCGCCGCGTCTCCATCGGTACTTGCCACTCCACCTCGAACATCCACCACAGCACATCACACATGACGACACCGCCGCTGTGACCCTCTCGCGACATAAGAGTTCCGTGCATCCGTCGAGATTTTCATAGTTCGCTCGATCCGCTTCCGTACCGATCATGATTCAGTTAGCGACGATAAAATTTGGCATTCACCAAAAAGTGAGCACTAAAATTCGCCTCCGACGTGGTGAGTAAACAGTGCAGTGAGTTATAATCGTTCATTTATATCTGATCTCTTAGAATTTGAAGTGAAACACATGGAGGTATATGGATTCTAACAGGGCTATAAAATTTGTGATTAGAATTGAGAATAAGTTTAGTGTGAACTTAAAGCTCGACAACGACACGATTCAGCCGATCTGTCGAGAGCCATAAGTTAAAGATAAGAAATAGCTATACGAAGTGAAATTTAACATACATGATACAAAATAAGTACCTATCTAGTGAGTAGTGAGAAGAATTTGAAATCCAATATAATACCTTGTTTATCATTGAAAATAATTTTGCACAGCGCTAGCGACTTAAAGCTCTGACAGATTTTAATAGTTTGCTGATATATTGGTACCTTTTCGTCCAAGCTTCGTTAAATATCAATGTAAATATATAACTTTAGTGCGTGAGCTTTTCGGAACGCCGATTTTAGGCGTCACAAGGAATGTAGAGTTTTCCGAATGTAATATTTTATTGCGGATATTTCAGTGCAGTGATAAGTGACGCAATTTAACGTAACGTAAGTAAACAAAATTTGTTGAAATATTCCTTGTTGTGTTTCTTATAAAATGATATTTTTATTACGGATACCTATATTGAAGATCTCAATCGTTTTATATTAGTAATTAAATAATATTAAGTATTTAATATTCAATAGCCAAAAACCATTTAGGTACTATTTATGTGAAGACTTCTCACTGAATAGATACTTAATATATTTTCATTTATTATTTGTGTACTTTATTTTGTTTATTAAACAAACGGATTACGTTTTACAAGCTTTAAGGAGAGTTTATATTAAAAAACTAGAAAATTTATTCAAATGGTTCAATCCATTAATAACATAATACGAATGTACTATAATCAATGATGAATGTTTGGGGAAAATGAGAAACATTCTACCAAATGTAGATACACTATCTACATTTACTATCTAAATGTGTTTCAAATGTAAAAAAATCATAAAAAGGAAACGCTTAATTATTAAGCTTACCATTTAGAACATAATATTTTTTTGCGTAACAAAGTTTAAATAAACAAAACTTACTTCAGTGCTATGTCATTTAAGCAACGCATTTTCATAAAAGTCTCAAGCGGCTCTATATCTGTCGAATGACAGCCGTCGAATTTTATTAATCCAACCGTCACACTATTTTTATTGCTGACCTATAAAACTTTAAAGCCATTTCATCTAGTACCGATTGAAATACCTGGCTAATGATATTCTTTATGAAATATTGTTTATGTGGTGTCTGTGCAGTGTGGAACATGAATTTAAAACCTGGCAGTGAGCCGGTTATGTTTCTTACTAAAATGAAATATTAGCATCTGGGCATGCATATTCCGACAATAAACCTTGAATGATAAACACTAATTAACAGTTGATGTATAAATTATAGACTTTCTGCAAATAAATAGATTAATTAGTTCAAAATTATAAATTCAAAATATACATATAACACTGTTATATTTATTCATTGCCTACAGATAAATAGATTTAATGAAACACATTTTTAAAGTCGTTAGTCGTTAATGTTTCAATCAATGAGTTTCTGACCGAGCTTTTAATGTTTTGGACTTTGATTTTTTTTGAATAGGTATATGAATAGCGGCCGTTATTGAATTGTGGTCGGTGTGGCTATGGTTGGCACACAAAAAATTTTTTGTGTGCGTATTTCTGCGTAAGTGCGCGGCGGCTTTGAGAACGCGGCTGGTGTAAGAACGAGGACACAGTGCCAAATTGCTACAAACAAACCAATAATCCGTCTCCTTGCGAACTATTACGCACCGGTATCCCGCTACAAATGAGATGTTTAATCCCCCGACGCAAGATTATTGCGGATTACCATCCACGCTTTGTCGCTGTGCTCTTTTCCGTCTGCATTCAGTTCAACACAAACAACCATCGGCCCATCGGCGTGAAAAGCGTGCATTCAAAAATTTTACTTTCAAATATCATATTTATAACTATTATTTTATTACGATGTCCACGGAAAAGGTACACGTTGTAAGCATATTAAAAGCCCAGTGAAAGTCGAAAAGCCGATAAGAAAAAGTATTAAGTTATGTGGAAAGTTTTTATGTTCTGATGTGATATGGGCTTTATACGTTTTCTGTTTATTAACCGGTCTAATATGAAGATTACATAATTATTCAGGTTTCTTTCGTATCATTATACAAAAAAAAAACAAACAAACAAAAAGGATTTTTTTGTAGGTGCTATAATATTTTATTCAATAAGTAGGTAATTAAATATTGAACCTTACTCTAGAACCATAATTATTTATTAGATGAGGAATTCAGTAATTTTAAACTACTGGAATATCACTTATGTTTTCATCTATCGCATATTATAGTTTAAAGTAAAATTAATTACAGGAACGACTGCAGATAGAGAAGTCCGATTCAATTCCCGGATCGAATACTGTCGGATTTTTATTTATTTATTTACAAAATCTACAGCTTCATTTATTAATACATAAATAGACTTCTGTTAAATCATAAAGCCAATAACTGCCTCGTTGGTCGCGTTGGTTGCAAGTGCGACCGCCGAACGGGAGGTCCTGGGTTCGAGGTCCCAGGTCGAGCACTACTAAAAATTTTCTAATTTAGATTTTCTAGTAGTGTGCTCAGAGTCTGGATAAGTGGCCGGTATATGGCAATAGGCTCACCACTAATTCCATCGTGGGACTTAAAAGTAACTGGTGAAACGTGGGAATGTTCTACATTCCTCTGCCTACCTCTTCGGGGATT
>DWDW01000040.1:0-20957 GCA_018245635.1 Mimoniades versicolor eupheme | reverse complement strand
TAGATATTATATATATATATATTATATATATATAATATTATATATATAATATTATATATATTACATTATTGTAGGAATGTAGTACACTCCTCTGCCTACGTCATAGGGGTTACAGGCGTAATGTTACGTTTTTTTTACTTTAATAGTAAATAGGCAGGTGTCTCCTACATAGTTTTTGTATAATAATATTATATAAACACTACACAACTTCTAGGGGTTGTTTACGGCTTCGTTTCGAGTGGTTTTCTGCTACGTGACTACGAATGTTTTAAACTACGAAAAATTTTCGTTCTTATTATCATGAGGAGTGTTTTCCTTTAAAAAATCATAGAATTCGTTTGAAGCATAATTCTATAGGATTTTTAAACGTCTGAGCTTGATGATGGTAATAAAATAATTATTTTTCCACAAACCATGTCTGTATCATTGTGTTAACAATGTCCAGTTTTACTTAAACTATCGTTTTACAGCTTAGTTAATTTTGCCTTTATTAAATAACTAAACTATGTAATGTGGATTAGAAAATTCATTTACACATAAAAATTTACATATATGCTGATGAAGATGTAGATACAGGGCTTCTAACTAAACAGCATAAATTTTCCGAATGCCTTGGGCATTAAGCCGAGTCAAACATTACGTCACAGTATTTTCTCTAAAAACATTCGATTTCCTTAATCACATAACAGCTTAACGACATGTTAACGCATTTCACAAACACTGTCACATGAAAGTGACCGCTATCATTAGTTTTCGCGGGAAAAATGTTACGTTATAATGCATAATTGACACTTGACACAACAGAATAGTGTAGTGAAAATTCTTTTACCGATCGGTCACCGTACGATTCGCAGTTCGCACCGCATCGTCTACATCTCAAGCCAGTCGTGCACGCCAGTCGACTACTAGTATTCGCATTGGATACACGTGCGCGTTCCCGCGCTTTCACTACGACGCCGGTGTTCGAGTTTTGAATTAAAACTTTTGAAATTGAACAAAATAATAATCCTCATTGGTGACCGAAATTGTGTTCAACTAGTGTGTGAAAAGAGCCGGCGATAAAAGCCACGCGATTTCAAGGTAAATATGCCGGTTAATATGAACACTTAATTCTTCAGCGTTATTCTTTCACTGGAATATTATACGAATGCAAATAAATCGCGTGAAAACTTATAAAAAATTCAACGCTTTTAACACTAGGTAATCTTAAAATATAATATTTCTTCTAATTAATTATATTAATAATTACATCAACAATGATTTATTCACCTTGTAACCAACCAGAAATAACATTAACGCATAATAATTATATTTAATGTTTTTTTAAGTCGCTGATGAATTAGTATGAAGGAAAATTATAGGACAGGAAAAGAACTATATTTTCAGTACGAAAACTTATCAGCTTGGGACCGTGTCGGAGTTTGATATAGATTACATAAGGTTAAATTAAACAAAACCCGTAACCTACATACGGACGGTGTATAGCAACTATTTGTGTCAAGATTACTTTACCCATTGTGCGCGATAAGTTTAAACTCCAAGTCGAGAGCTGAATTGTAACTAAATTATCGTGCATGGAAATCTTTTAGTTATGGAAATTATTCGTTACTTAGTAAAATATTCAGCGTCGTAGTGGCAAGTTGCCGTCGAACGACTGCTCTTAATATTATATTTTCGGCGTGATCTTTTATAAGTACATAAAGTAGCTTTTATTATAGGATGAGATTTACTTTAAACAAGTATATTTTTTACTTTAACGATATAAGTTCGATTTACAAATGTTTAGAGAAACGCAATACTCAAATAAATGTGGGTTATACATTTACTTAAATACTTTAAACACCCCTATTGTTGGCCCCGTTGGTCGACTGGTTGTAAGTACGTCAAGTGATCGAGGGGTCCTGGGTTCAAATCTCGGGTGAGATATTATAGTGTTTTTCTAATTTAAATTTTCTCTGAGAAATTTCTAGTAATAATTCGAAGTCCAGATTTGTGCCCAGTGTATGGCAACCCCTTATTTCTGGTACGTAATGGAACGTGAACGTAACCGGTGAAACGTGGGAGTGTACTACACTCCTCTGCCTACGCCGTCGAGAAAACAGTCATGATGTTCGGTTATGTTACATTAGTCATAAAAAATATAATGTTCCTTTCTTGGTATATTTTTGTCTGAATTTCAATGTGATCATAAATATACCGGCCAAGGTAACGTATTTCTCAAAAAATCTGTTTTTATAATAAAGAACATTTTCTCGTGACATTAACTGGTAATAATAATTGTCAGTGAAATTTTTAATGTTTTATGAACAATTATCTTAACATTATCTTAACTAATAAATTATCTTGACATTATTTCGATTAAAGTATTGGAAGGATGCTTTTTAAACGCTTAACTATTTTCCTAACTGTATATCTTTTTTCAATATTTTTCCCTAAAATTAATTAGAAAATTAGTGTTTAGAATCAAACTTCACTAAACAATACAAACATCAATTACAAAAGCAATAAATCGCTAATGATTTATAATAAAATATCATTATGTTATGAGGTAGGTTCTGTTTAGTTTGAATTCCGCCAAACGTTTCTTAGAATTGTACTGGTGGCTGCAAATAAAGTTAAAGTTATTTGAGAACCGCCCGACCATAACTTAGACGTTCCACGTCTCGCTGATAGCCTGGTACTTGTTGATTTTTATATACACAAGTTGGTGTGTTATTTCTGAGAAAACATTATTAATTTTAACAATGATACGCCGAGAAACTTAGTGTAACGAGAAACGTATATACTCGTATAATATGAAGTACAAAAATGTCTAATTACTTTTTAGATTAACTTTTATTCGTTTCTATTTCTTTTGTTTTATCCCCTTTTCAACCTTATAATGTTTCATTTTTAGTCTTCTCACTAGCCTGTATCTTTTCTCAGTGTGCATTGTATTGTATCCCCACAGCGAATTTAATCAAAAAAGGTTTAGTGATGTTGACATCAAATCATAATGTCAGTAATCAGAGGAAGTATTTTAAATAATTGTGAGGTAAGAGCTTTCGCATTGACTTTAATACAATATAAGACTCCTCTCAAATTTGTTAATTTAAGTAGGTTGTAAAGTGAAGATCGTTTCAAAATTAATTAAAATTAAACGCTTCCTTTGAGTTCATATTTAAATATAGGTAATTGGCAGTTTATTACGTAAAGTCAACATTAAACTTGAATAATTTCATCAATTACGTAAAGTCAACATTAAACTTGAATAATTTCATCACTACGAAATCGTGCGTAACGCAGTTGAAATGTAACATGTTGATAATTCATGACATTTTAATATCAACATACATTTTGATAGGTACAAAAAAATCACTGAGCTTCTTTATAGCTTTAGCAATGTTACTTAATATGTAAATTAAGTTCTTGTGCACTCCATACTTTACCTACCCCTGTTGGGGACCTGTCATGATACATATATTAATAATAATAATTTAATTAAAAGCAAAAATTAAAGGTTATTCAAAGCCACAAAATGGAAAAATCATTCCATTAAGGCGTAACACGATTAAAAATAAAGACTAGATCAACATGTCGTAAAGATATAGCATAGTATTATTTTTATATTTGATTGTTACTTTGTTGAACATTAATTGATTGTGGTTAAAACTAAGTTGATTAACTTCGACGTAGATTGTGCCCGCGACGACGACGACGACGACGCGAGCCCTTTAAATACATGTTTCTTGTACACAAATCTACCAAAGCCCACTAAGGCGTGACATAGTACTGCCCTTCCCATATTGTGTTTAGTATCCTTGCAAAGGACATTAACCGCATATAATGATCTATATCCTGTACTGATTAGTTAAAGATGTCATTAGGTATGAAGTTTAAATTAAAAAAAATATATACTTTACTCGTATCTCCTACAACTTGAAGAAAAAACCAAAGTGCTATCAACTTCAAAGTATTTTATAATTTCTTTGTTTTATTTCTATTCGGAATTAAAAAATAATCATTTTTAATCCATTTGATTATAATACGGCTGTTATAAAAGTTACACAGTACGAACACGTGGATAAATACTAAAACCCGCCAACCTGTATATGGAGGCTCAGAGAACAATGCGAGTGGATGTGCTCATGGCAGAAATTGGACACACCGACACCAGACACTGGTCTGCACTTAAGACTTCCTGTACTCCATGTTGACTTTGCGACTACGATATTCAAATTACATTTAGTTCACAAGTTATGTTTACTAAACAATGTAATATAAGTTTTGTATGAAAATACCTATTTCATATGTAATAACATAACATCACACATGACAGAATTACATTTAAGATATGCGAATAGTACTTTACCCTATCCTAGGTACGAATTCGAAATAAAATAATACCCTTACTGTTAGAAATTACACTTAAAAATATAAAATGAATTATATTTTATCAATTTAAATTCATAATTTAAAAAAAATCAAATTATTTAAGTACTACTTAAATGGAGAAGGTATCGATACCTTATTGGTATCAGAACATCCCTCTAGTGAAAGCTAGCATTGTGACGTCACCAGCGCTCGTGTTTATCCGGGAACTGTCAACGTGTTTCCGGTACTGAATTCAAACATTTATTATATTCAATTAATATAACTTTTAAATTAAATTAAGTACGGGTTTAAGTTACATTACATTAAATTATATGTTATATTATAGGTACTATAATATAACGAATGTAACACAAACAAAGTATAATAAATCTCTTTAGGTTAATATAATCACTTTAACGTTACAATTATACTATAAAATGACGTACTATCGCAAGTTCCTTCTAATCGTACCTTAGTTTTAGGCGGGAAATTAACTACTGGTCCACTGCGCAGTAGCGTCACACTTACTATTTTCTTTTTTATTCTCACAGAAATAAGCAAACATAATGCACCAGTGACAGAAACATCGATATGAATGTTATTTATTTGAAGTAATACAAGTGCTAAATTTATTCCTCTGTATTATTAAACATTTATATAATTTTATTTTTATAGACATGCATATTAAATTTTAATATACCTAACAAGCGCATATGCGTTCTAAGATGGAGGACGCATGCCTAGGAAAAGCTTATTTAATCTAACTTTGTAGAGTTATAAGAGATTATCTGGAATACGCTGGTGGGATGTTCCACTATTTGGCCGTCCGTAACTTCTCATAATGAGGTTATAAGGCCAGCGTCAAATTTATCATGATTTTTTGTGCCTCACTTCGAACGACAATGTAATGGGCGGAATTTGTTAATGAACAAAAACTACCAGAAATATGTTCCGTTGAAAGTGTTCTCCACAAATGTTAATTTTATTAAGTGGTCATGGTTATGAATATATCGTAAATTATTATTTTTATAATGTTCTTTTATATTCTGATTAATAAAGCGTGACAGCTCAGTCCTTGTATTTGACTCCGAATTTGACTGCTCTCACATTCCGGTGATGTTGGATGTTGTGTCCAATATGTACCTACATTGAAAGTTAATTATATAAAGTATCACATAACTGTCTACATATTTATAATCAATGACTAATCTATGCATAATTATACTATACAATATTTGTAAAAATAAAAGTACACCTTTAAAATCATATGTCACCGTAGTAATTGTTATCGGCCTGTTGCAGTGCAGTGCTGGACATAGAGGGGAGTTATGGCCGTAATCACCACGCTGGGCAATGTGGGCTAAGGATTGCTGAGCACAGCATTTCGCACCGTCTACATTGCTGTTCATAGGCGGCCAGAGCATATAGCTGTGGCTAGAAAGACCGCGCCTAACCGCGATCTGCCAGCGCCGGGTTTAGTCGCCTTTTATAATACCCTGTATCCCTGCACGGCGTCGAGGAATTCACTCTTACTGCGCCCCGACACGGATTAAAGCAATATTTATTAAAACAAATAACATGCTGTCGGCGTGCGGGTATGAAAGGAGTTACCAATGTAGGAGAAGCACTGCAGGTCTGTATGGTTGGAGATATTCGACACTCGGTGTTCTGGGTACACCCGTAACGGACTTGGCGTGAGGATGTAACAATGCAACTGTAGATATTAACAGTAAAAACATGAACGCAGTATCTCATACACTTCGATGCTGAGACTTACACATTCCTTGATAGTTAGGATCGGAATTTGAATTTCAAACGCCACCACCATCAGCCTGAACCACTGCTGGACACAGCCCTAGCCCTTCCCCATGTAGCCCAGACACAAATAGCCGTGTCTAGATAGACTGCGGTACACCGCGATGTGTCGAGTTCAGCCGCCTCGTACGACACTAGTATCTTAGCATAGGGCCGGGGATGCATTATTTCTCCACCAGAATATGGAGAATTAGGTGAATTTATTTACACAGTACTCCAAACAATTCAATCATCAACTCTCATTCAAACCATTGAATTATTTACACGTAATTATACCATAATATACGATTAATTTTTAATTACATTCCCGCCCGAAGTTCCGCCCATAATTCGTTGAACATGGTACGCACTTTCTTATATGTAGAACCGCTTAATTCTCTATTAATTTAATAGCGGTATCTTATAAACTATTTCTTATTATTAGAAATAATATAAAGTTGGAAAATTTCATACTTTAATTAAAAATAGTTTTAGTTTATTTGCCATTATTGGAATTTGTATTTATATTTTCATTCAAAGGAATTTATCTGATATATAGACCCTTAGAAGGAGCAAATACGTATTTGACATTTAACTGCGGTTGATCAAACGTGACGCGTTGATTTCTCAACATTTATTTTCATCCCGCTGGCATGCATTCCTGGTAAAATTAAAATTAAATATGTCGCGTTCAAGCTTAAATATTGTTATCATTATTCCTATAGGGGTAGGCAGAGCATAAGGATTTTCACTAGTCACGGTCTCGACATAAATCTTATACTTGTCCTTTCATCAAAATCGTCGTCCATGCTCGACGGCATGATCGTAAAATATGACAGGTAAATATTTATGATAATTTTGATCTGTCGTAATATACGAGTAGTAAGAAATATATTTGACTTGAGTATAACGGATAAAGTAAGAGTCGTAAGATATAAACTATATATTACCACATTATAAAAATGATGTTTTAGAAATTTTAAAGTAACGAACAACAATTTTCAACCTAGCTGTATAAACGAACTTCTAAGGACTTCTAAGAAGCGATAGTTCCCAATTATAATATTCGGGTCTTTGATAAGCAATTGTAATTATATAACAATTAAAGGAACATGCAACAGGTCATTTGATAAATGCACTTTCCATACACGTGCAGCGAAAGGAAGTTAACATCGTATTGCATACTTGAGGGCAAAATAATATCCATCATGATTATATATGTACCGGCTTAACACACGTACTCGGTATGTTTTTACGTGATGGACCGACCGGGGGTAGCGGGTTGCGGCAGAAACTTGTTCGTATTCGGCGGGAGCTCATGAAGAAAGACTTCGGACATTTCCACTTCTTTACCGATCGCTGGTCTCATTCTCTGGCTCAGAGAAGAGTCTTTGAGTGTATAGCCGTCGTGTTGAAAGGATTAGTAGCACTGTCCAGGGTGCGCCGGGCAGTATACGGTTGTATACCTATAATCAGACATGGTCGCCGCTCGGGCAGGCTTCTTTCATGAACCCCACAAGTCAACTAGTATATCGGCAAATCTGAAAAAACACACGAGTTAAACCTGTTCATATTAAATCGTGTTTGTATATACCTAAACATGTCCCATACATTTATTGGTGTGATAGTAAATGATCAATGAAAATGCAAATCTGGCTTCAATGATGCCAAATGACCATAAATTGTCCAATTTCGAAGTGGACAGCACACAATCGGCGCCGTATCATAATACTCAGGGAGGTCGTGAGGATGTCGTGTCGCGCGACAGTCGCGAGCGTGCAATTGATTTATGTCGCAGCTGTCGTTGAAGCTGTTCTCACTCAACACAGATATTAGACTTGAACTTCAGTAACATCACATCCATTTGTAGCACATTTGTTCCCACGGTCGTAGACTGTTGTATTTACGTAACATCACGCCTGTAACCCGATGAGGTCGGCAGACAAATGTAGTATACTCCGCGTTCACTATGGAATAGGTGGTGAGCCTATTGCCATTCACCGTGCTCATTTCCAGACTGCGTGCCACTAATAGAAAATCTAAATTAGAAAAATCAAGTAGTGCCCGATTTGAGATTTGAGCCCAGTACCTCTCGATCGGCAGTTGCGCTTGTAACCAATGAGACTGTTAACTATTCCATTTGTTCTAGTAAATCATTTTACACTGATCTACAGTAAAGTGTAAAGTAAAGTCCGCTAAATACTGTCAGCTACGAGTATGTTTCATATGACTCCCGATCTATTGGTTTAGTGGTTCATAAGACTGCTGAGTCGAAGGTTGTGGGTTCGGTTCACACATAAATAAATATTTTTGTGATGAGCAAAGAGTATTTTTTTGCCTGTTTCAAAAATTATTTATAAATTATATATATATTTTCATTCACATGTTTCTAATTTCGTTACCGTAAAACAGATCCTGCCTAGTTGTGGATCCGATGGCCGTGTGTTGAAATTACTCAAGGTATTATTATTGTACGTTTACTCCCTCTCACATATTAACTGTCTGTCACATAAAACATTCCTCGTGGCCGCGGATTCGAACGCGCAACCTTATAATTGGACTGTCAAAAAATTGCCTGTCAAATTTATCTGTTTTATTTATTAAGATAACTTCATGTCAAAAATCATACGCAGATAAATTATTTTTATGGCAGTTCATAGAATATGCGTGAAAATTATGCATATATGTACATACATACCTATGCAAAGTAACTTTGCTTGCAATATAAATATTACTATTATAAACATGTTGACATTTGTCAAGATCTATCCTATGTAAAGTACACTTCCAATATAAATATGTATTACTATTATAAATACGTCAACATTTGTCTAGATCTAAAATATTATGGCAAGCCATATTACGTTTTCCTGTTGAAACCACTTAATGGGGGGTCGTTAAAGCTTTGTATAAAATTCGTTGGCGCCTTGTAAACGACGCACAGATTACTTGGAGAACAAATATAATATAACGAGTATTATTTTCATACGTAACGAAAAACGTAAACTCACACCTGTAATTGTCGAAGAGATAGGCAGAGGAGTGTAAAACGCTCCCACGTTTCACTAGTTACGTTTACGGAATGGCTAGTGGAATATGGAATAGCTACTATGGAATAGCTAGTGAGTCTATTGTCATTCAAATCCAGAGATCCAGGCGCCCCGCCCCTACTAGAATAATAGAACCCAGGACCTATTCATCGGCAGTAGCGTTTGCAACAAAGTCGACCAATGAGGAATATTTTATTGGCATTATAAATGAACATAATGCTATAAATATGATCGCGAAGCACACAGACATTCAACATATCATATCTTCTTTCGTCCACCGTAAGCCGACCGATGCGTCTGACGGCTGGCTAACGGCGACATTATGCAAACAGGTCTTGATTAATATAGAACATCTGTTTATGTTTGCATAGTACAATAACTTATTGGTCTGTATACAGAGACATAAGCTATCGGTTTTATGTGTGAGAGAAGAAAGTATACGAGTACGTCAATTATTGTTAATTCATTGTCATCATTCATAGTCTTTTATTGGTTAGGTCGGTGGTTGAATGGAGCAAACGCGACTGCTGATCGAGAAATCCTGAGTTCAAGTCCCGGTGCGGGCACTAGTTGATTTTTCTAAGAATTTCTAGTTAAATTTTCTAGCAGTGGCTCCAAGTATGGATTTATACTTGGTGTTATGGCAACAGACTTAAAGCCAATTGCTTCGTTGGTGGTAAATTTAAGTGGTGAAACATTGGAGTTTACTGCTGCACTCCCCTACCTACCTCTTCGTGGATTACAGACGCGAAATAACGTTTTTTGTTACGTTTAATGCATAGATAGGTACTATAGCTTCGTCTAGCGACTTTAATACTTATAAAATTAGTAAGCTATCCCGGCCTTTTAAAAAAAATACACTTCATCATAATGGGATAACATTGTGTATGAGTCTTTGTTTTATTGCTAATACAGAATTGACAGTGGATACATCTGACGAAGCCTTCATTGCCGAGCTAGAATTTGAGCGGGCACGTGTAACTCATTCTTACGTGATGCATTTTTTCATGTGCCGCTGGTATGTAATCTAATATTGTTTTATGACAAATTACTATTTACATAGATAGCTTCATAAATACACATATGTATCTATACATAGTTTTGTATATGCGAGGTAATAGTGATGTATTTTCGTAAACATTTTCATAATTCAGAAAGCATGTCTCATTCAATCTCAACTTTCAACAACAATATTCAACTCAATCAATCCTTAAAGTTTTTGGATTTTAATACATATCATCATTATCATTAGCCCGGAGTCCACCGCTGGACATACGCCTCCCCTGAGAGCTCATGCCCACAATCCCCACGGTGGGGTTGGGGATTGCACAGCTTCTCGTACTGCGTACGCTGCAGTCCATTGGCGGTCATATCATTCAGCTTTGCCTAGGCAGACCGCGCTTATTCTATGTTATCATTTAAAATGTCCGGTAAAAGGTATGTCTTGTCTTCACGTCTTCTTCTTCTTGTCCGATGTCTTCACGTATTGTCTGGGAGCTGTATGATTTGGTATATTACCAACCTCCGTTCGTTTCATGAACAGACCCATATCTGAGAATAGTATACATAATAATCCTGTCTGTATGTATAAATCTTTTTTCCTTAATAAAACAATAGATGTATGTATATAAAAATAAATATTAATTGATAGCTCTTTGTGACTATTAATGACGTAATTAGGAATTTAATAATTGTTAGCTTTTTGTTAATAATGATAATGTAAAAAGTGGGTCACGGCAAAAAAAGGAAAACCAGTTTTAACCAGTTTCAAGGGCCAACAAGCAAGATACAATGACACAGACTCGAGAGCATCAAGATATCTGTCACTGATTAAGGGTTTATGTGTCCAGTAAAACGAATTTATGATACGTATGGACCTTTATGAAGAATAATTCATCTTTTATTTAGCGCTCGTCATTCCCGTCTGTGTTTACTGGCGGTCGTTTTAATGTACATTCTTACGTAACAATGCATGAGTGTGAATGCTAAAGATCAGAAAATTTTTGAAGGATATGAAAGGTGCCTACTTTCTGGCCGTGTTTTACGATGTTAACGAATATATTGAGTCACGAGTATAATGTTCTAATTGGTCCTGAGAAGTACTATTGTATGTCACACGCCAGCCCGTTGCCTTCAGCCATTTAAAAATATAAATAGGTACGATAATAAATTATAACAGTTCGTAAATAATGTTTTCCTCCGCTTGTAGTGAACTCAGGTTACATTCGGATGAGTTAAGATTCTAATGTGACCGACTTTTATCTAGGCCAATCGGCACGGGAACATTGTGGCGGAGTATTCCAAGCTTCGCATTGGAGGGATATGTTTGGTCAGGAATGGGACATAGAAATAGTTGTAGCGTATTAAGTATTCATAAGTTATTGAGCATTCTGTATTCTTAATTGACAGTTAAAATAGTTAAAGTTATTGTCATGTCAGGTAAAGCGTTTATATAGGCAGGAATTAATATGTCTGCCAATGATATTATTGTAATAATTAGTTTTGAACAAGATTTGTAGTTTCACCATTTGCGGAAGGTAATAATAAAATTAAGTTTATTTCAGATGTATCAATGAATTTGCAGAGTTACTCTAAAGAAAAACTATAAAACAGTCTTTTTCAATCAATAACGTAAATTCACTTGAACTAAAATAATCTTAGCGAATTTTGTCACCTTTACATACACATTAGTTTTGCTACAATGTTATTTTAACCCAGATTCCGTACAGCAGACGAAATATTTCCATTGATCGTGCTGATTGTATTTTATTTTAACTTCGTAATTTTTTTTTTTAAATTGAACATTCAACCGGTGGTTGAGGCGTCCGAAATAAAATTGTTCAATTGCAGCGATAACGCCGCTGTCACGCTAATTGATTTACGACGTTGATTTATTCTACGTTACAACGCTCTGTACGTCGCACGCTGGCGTCACTGTCGGCGTTGGGCGATGAGCGAGTATAAATACGTTCGCTTGCGCTCGAAATCGGGCAACGTAAAAACCTGAAATTTTGAATCGTCGATTTAAAAAGAAAATAAATTTTAAAATAATGAAGTAATTATGTTTTCAAATAGGTTATGATCTCCTTCACCCCTCCCATTCTGTTGATCTACTACTTACGGTAGACCGAGGGTACACGTCGACATAATAATATGTTCATTACTGTGTGAAATTGGTAGCTATTGCTAGAAAATATATTTTAGTAACAGTTCGTCTAATCCTCAAATGTTTTAAACAGTATTTATGTATTATCACCATTATAAAGGGTTGACAGTTAGAAAATACCATAAGTCTTTAAGTTCGCCCATTGTGTAAAACAATAAAACGGAATTATGTAATTTCTTCGTTCAAAATTATTATACGGTTTTTATAACTTGAAATTTTCAGCACTAGTTCGGTATTTGAACTTGTGCCCTATAGGCTATAGACTTATCACTTATTTAATGGTGGGACTTATTAAAAACTGGTGAATTGTGAGAATGTTCTACACATTACTACCTACGTCTTTGGGCAAATACTGGCGTAATGTTATCTTGAAAAATATTAAGTACGTTTTCGATCCTCTCGCTCCTCGCCTCTCGACGTCAATGTGACATGGTGATCGCGTGACGCGGCACGAATTATGAGTTGAATTGACACACCATATGTCACAGGCCTCCACGTTATTGCTCGAAATTGACGTAAATGTACGCTCTGTTGTTAATGTGCTCTGAGGCCAACTGTTAAATTACATGCTTTACTCAGTTCCGAGTAAACGGGGAACGATATGAATGCGCGTTGCGTTACCTTTTGCGTTCCAAAAATCAGAAATAATTTGAAATGTTGCCTTTTATATGTATGTTATAGCTATCGTCTTAGTGCAAGTGGTTTGGTTTTTGAGAATCGAGTCTTGAACGTAACTGATATGTGTGTAGTTAATAATATTATCCTATTTTTAAGCATTTGATCCATTAATGTATTATTAAGCAGTGTTTTACATATTATGCAAAACTTAACTTATTTAATAGAATACGTTATTATTTTGCCGGATCTGTTATTGCCTATTTATGTTTATGGAAAGTTTTATTCGATTGCACAATACATGTATTTTTAAGCATCTATTTCCAGTAGAAATAACTCTTTGCCTAACCTACCTTACCGACTTATCTGTTCTTCGACCTTTTCATAATTATTTCCCAATATTGTATACGTTATGTCCCAGCAGTGGCCCGAGATAGGCTGCTGATGATTGGATACGTTACTGCATAATTATTCCCATTAATAATAATCATAAACCAGTTTCTACGAAGACGTTTAAGATCACACAGTCAATATGTAAAAAATATCAAACAAAAGACAAGGGAATGCAAGAACAATTACACGAATTATTGATGTATGTAGGTAGATACAAATATAATTGGCGTCTCAAGCAGACTAAAATTTCAAGCTATAATCACTCTTATAGCAAATGATAATAAAGCTTTTTTCTGCTACCTTTATAGAATGAGACTGTACACATACGATACAAAGATACAAATACATTGTCAGTACATTTATTTTCGATGTCAATAGATTATGAAACGTGTCAGACGCGATCGGTCGATATGTTGATGAATGTAACGGTGTATGAAATTATGCGCACAATGAGACCAGAGGAAATGTTCACGTGCAAGACGGAGCGCGGGATTTATTGGCAGTGGATTATGTATTGGCGGCTTCGTCCTCGATTCAATTCCTGTTTCGTGTATCATTGAATTTTTCGAACTTGGAATGTCCAGTAGATGCTTGGAGTCTCAATTCGTGCCCGGTACATGGCAGTAGGGTCACCAGCAATTCTATTGTGAGACGTAAACGTAGGTGTGTATTACACTCCTCTGCTTACCTCTTCAGGGATTACAGGCGTAATGTTAGGATATCACCTATTACGAAAAGCATAAAAAATGCTATTGAAACAAGAAATATGATAAACAAAACAATTTATTTAATTATTAACAAAATATAATGATTGACAACAAAACTCTTTTAATTATTTCTGGTTTCTACATTATGGCCGATAGTGCTTCAAGGCACTACGATTAACATCGAACGAATGTGTCTCTCACATGTCACCTGAACACTCTCTGAGAGTTCACTTTACGTCCAGCAGATATGTAAAAGGTCAATTTCGCTTTACAATACAGTATCTTGAAACATTAGACCGACATTGGATGTGAAACCACGCAAATACTTTCATTAAGGAGACCTCTGATAAACTACATTATATGCAAGTTCTAAATATATGTACGTAAGTATACATATATATATTAGATAACTAATCCCCCAGATACAGATTGAGCACTTGTATGTCCTAAATTGCTGTCCTGAATCGAACCCGCAACTCGCGGCTTAACAGTTAAAGCAACTCAGAACTGGACTAACAAACAGGTCATAAAAAAACGTATTCAAACACTAACTAAAAGCATAATACATCACATGCCTGCATCACGAATTGTTGACAAAAAATATCCTTTGTGTCGAAGTGTCACTTTATTCACCTGGCTATCGAATTTCCAAATCGACATCTGTATAAGCGGACCCGAGTCAATGTGCCAATAAAAACATAATATCACAGCGCGATCGACGCACCAGGATTCGCGCATCTGTTGCTTTTTCTATACAAAGTCGTAAATCAGGCGTGTTCCATTCATCGGTTGTTTACGTTCGCTTATCGTTTACTATGTGCTGCTATGTGAATGAAATTCGGTAACGTAGAGTACGTCAGCAGCAGAGAGTGATGAACGCCATAGAGTAGGTGGACGCTAGAGAATGGATGAACACCACAGAATTGTGTATCAGATAATAGATGATCACTGGAGAGTTCGTAAGCAGCAGAGAGTAAGTAATCACCACAGAGTACATGAATACCACAGAGTAGGTGAACACCAGAGAGTAAGTAACCCTTAGAGAGAACATGAACATCATAAAGAAGTAAGCACGAAAGGTAACGTTCGTACCACAGAGCAGTTGATCACCAGAGAGCGCGTCGTGTGACGTGCGGTTGTCAATGACGTCATCGTATACATTTTATAGCACGTTAGTACTGTTCATTGGCGATTTGGTGTATTCTGGTACATCTGGCGGATGTAACGACATACCTGCACGTAATTATTTTCACGACACGCGACACACAAGCAGCTTGCCCTGTGTTGTTTATACGTGAATACGTGAGGGCGGTGAGGGATGTTGTGGTAAATTTTAAATTTCGAACAGACATCGTTACTTCACGCGATAATTTGTCTTTTCAAAAATTTACTGTTATAATTTGATGGTTTTATTTTATTTTTAATGAAGTATCACAACTTTTTATCGGATCTGGATTTGATAGAATATATTTTACGAGTAATTAGCATAGACCGGAGATATTATCAAAAAACATGTTTTTTGCGCTGTCGTTATAAGTTAATTATTAGGTATTTGAGACACTAATTTTACTTAGGCTCGGCCTGGCAACTACTTGTTATTTTAGTTCAAATGCTTAATACATATTACGTAGATAAATACATACATAGGTAATGGTCGTACCCATTTCCCATAGGACTAGACATTGACTAAGGATTTGCTACTTTCATGAAGTTAACCTAACTCATCAGTTTAACCAACTTACTTGATTCTCTACAAAATGTACTCTTGACCTAACATCAACATATGTACATATCACACATTTATTTAAACATATTTAGCTAGCACTTTTGTATTTTAAAACTGGACAGTACCATACTTCATAGCGCACAAACCGATTTCTTCGGGAACATTCGTATGTAGAGCTGGAAAACATTAATATATGAAACGATTGACAATATTTTATGAAAACTCATACATGATCTGATACGAAGCTAGGCAGGACCTGTTCTATGCTAACCCGTCTGTAAACACCAAGCACATTTTAAGTTGCTAACTTTCGTAGGGAACTATAGACCCAGTCAACAAAACTGGTGATCATTTTACAAATATTGAATCCCACAAATATTGGCACATGTGACCAGTGGCCTTAGACGCACAATCAACAGTGGACAACATTGGCATAAATCCCACGCATTTCACACCAGCCCTAGTTGTTCTCTACAACTGTTATGTGGGTCGTTTGAAATTACTCACCGCACAGCTGGCCTCTCGTAAATCAATTAAAGTGACTACAAGTCGATTCGTCCGTGTAAACCGCTTGGCCGTGGTGGATCGTAAAAGTTTGCCCGAGATAATAAAATTTAACTTCTGATTGGTTAACAGTGATCGCAAGTTATGATTTAACGTTCCAACTTTGAACTCTTGCGATGTATTTAATTTTTCGACGATACCACCGTGCTGGCGAGCGGTCGCAATAAAGAAATTATTAAATCGATATTTAATCGATTGCTTTGTTAGTCAAGTGGTTGCAACTGCGATCGCTGATAAGGCTGTGGCTGAGGATGATGTTTACCTTGTCACGAAAAGTATTATTGGGTTTTTCTGTCTTGAACTTCCTAGCAGTAGTAGTAGCTTCCTAGCAGTAGTAGAGTAGTCTGGATTTGTAATCGGTGCATGCAATAGGTTTCGTGTTATTCCCTGGTGGGGTGTATAACGTCACTGGCAAATCGATGTTATATTGATATAGGACTTGTGTAAAAAAAAAAATTAAATTTACACAAGTACTAATGAGTAAAATTACGCGGTAAGTTTTGATTTAATGTGCAGATTAATTCTTTAACAATGCTTATGGATACTCACAAAGTAACACCTAATTATTTTTTATTCTGAAATGTTTAATACCCAGTTATAATTGTACGTAATATAATAGCAGTAGTTGTCTATGTATATTGAAGTAGAGAAACAAAATGCAGTGTGGAATTCCCTGCCAAATGGTATTTTTCCCACTTCGTACAACTGGGAGAAGTCGACACAAGAGTGAATAGCCACTTTCTAGGCAACCGTGCTACATCTTAAGATACCAATTGTAGCTAAAGGTAAGCGTGTAGCTATTTAAAAAACTAAACTAGGACCGACCGCGTCAACAAAAAACGGAAGGTTTGAATATAATCAAGTATTCTAATCATGTTGGCGAGCCCTTGGTAACTTCGGTTACACAACACATAAAGACAGGATGCCAGTTTACCGCACAATACCAAATTCGGTCAGTTCCGCAAGCAGCGGTATCACCATACAAAACACCACAGAAAAACGGCCATTATCTTGGCGCAGTCACGACTTCCCTCCCATTGTTGCTTTTGGCAGTAGACTTCAAAGGGACGTCGCCTCTCGCAGCGGCTGCGCTCCGCCTCGCTATGTTTTTGGTTCGTTCGTTTGTTTTTTCCTTGCGTCAAAATATTGAAACCCTTGTGAAAATAAGGAAAAAGTTTAAAAATTGTGAAATTACTTTTCCTGTTAGTAGTGCTCTTTGCCCAACATGAAGGAACCAGACGCGAGGATACAGTATTAAAATAATAATAATAATAATAATAATTTATATTTTTATTAAATCACCATGTACATTATATCTTCAATATGTCATATTAAGTTGCAACAATGATTTATGGCTATTGATCGCTGACCGTACGCTTGGCGATAAGAATGGATATTCTGTTACTGCCTACTACGAAATGCGTTTACGTAAAAATTATATCCACGCCGGGTGTTTGGTTTATGACGCGAAACGATAACATTTCGTCTAGACGTGTACTATGTAACTGAAGTTAAATTATTTTCCTCAAATCATTGTCATCATTATCAACGTCTCTCAGTCCACAGCTGGTCATAGGTCTTCCCCAGAGAGCGCCATCGCGCTGCGTCTTCGACTTGCCGCATCCAGTTTCTGCAGCCTTTCAATCAAATCAAATCAAATCTCATTTATTCAAAATTGGTTCATAAGAACACTTTTTGTACGTCAAAATGATTCTACCACAAATCGCATATCGCAAATCGTCTACCCACTTGCGATCCCCAACCCGCATGCCCATCGTGGGGAATATGGATGATAACCCCTCATGGAAAGGCACAGAATTCTGCGTATCCAGATGTAACATACGTAGGTGCACAAGTCGAACTATAAAGTTGTTCGTTCGGGAATAGACAGCCGAATTCATAATCAAAAAACTACCAATAACAGGTCTATAGCAAGAAGCTCACCTCTATAGTGATGCATAACCGTAACTGATGAAATGTGGGAATGACCTACACTCCTTTGCCTACCCCTTCGGGGACAAGTTATTTTTCAGGCTCTTGTTTTTCAAGTAAGATCCGATCCGGAGATCGATTCCAGGACCTCTCGATAAGCAGTCATGCTTGCAACCAATGGACTAACAAGACAATGAAATCTAAGTAATATTATGTATTTAGAAATAAACATATGTGTGTTTGTGTGTCTGTGTGTAGTTTATTAGATATTTGGTAGCATATCACAGTCTCTGCTAGTGTAGGTACAAGATGGCTGTATGTTAGATTCCAAGATATTACTATGTAAGTATGTTACATCGTAGTAACTGATGAATTAATTATATGTATATGTAGGTGAAAATTACGAGTTGTGTCAACATTTTCCGGGTATCCGGATACACGGGGCTTTGATAAACAAAGTGTTTCAGAATTAAACCAACCGTCGTCTTCAGGGAATCACCCGTTTGATGTTAACGGAGTATAACTTTCAGTTCCGGATGAACGACGCGAAACTTTGATTTTTACGTTAATGGATCTTTTCATTAATGGTACGATTATACCACCTGCGTATTGTATACAGCGTGATTCCTTTTTCTTTTTTTTTTATAGAAAAATCCTGTTATCAATAATTTCTGTTGAGTGTGAAAAGAAATCTTTTAAATTTTTTTCTAAGTTGATAATTTTTTAACAATTGGTGTTTCAATAAATGCATAAAATTAATCAATATATAGTTTCAAGCGATTATGCGACTGTTCTGGGAACGACCTTAACAATCTACTAAACATTTGTGTCACGGTAGTAAATGCGCAATCTTATCCAGGCTATATATATATTTTATATCTTTATTGCAAAATTACTAATAATAGTAGTTTGTATACATACCAAATGACGATAAATGCCACAATAGCCAACGCGGTATCCTATGATTGATTTTAAAATCAAAAAGTAATATTGTAATACATTATATTGAGTCTATTTAAACTTGTGTACCTACATATGTGTACTCTTCTTTAATATCTTTTATCTTTTTCTGGTGGAGAGTGTAAGTGATGCTGTGTCTACAATAGTGCTTAAAAAGGAAGCGGAAACGCTGAGATAATCTTGTTTAACTTGACACTAAATTACTTAACACTTGACAGCTTTTAAGTTATGGTGCGCATCCACTCGGTCGAATAACAGTTGTGTTACGGTGCGTAAAGACTCGGTCGATTTACACTAAATTGAAATTTAGAAAACGTGTTAGTTTTATAACGCATCTGATATGAACGAAATATATTGTGATACATTTTTAAATTGTGGATTTTTTTTGTATTTTTTGCAAGTCATGTCTCTGTGTACAACAATATTTTTTTTTCATATTTGTAAACTAAAAAAGAAAATAATGTACATATAAATTTAAATAAATTTATAATAATTATTATGTATGTGTATCTAATGTGTTTATTAATTTGTTAATATTATCAAATAATTTTAGCTTAAATGAAGAATATGTAGGTACATCTTTTAAAACTTTTAAAATCACAAATTTAGTGAATTACTCTATGAATAAAAACTGAAGGAACATTACGACCACGGAGTCCGGACCATAAAACGATGTAATCAAGTTTCATTCAGACGATGCACAAAAACGCGTAAAACGACTTCAATGAAAATTCCCGCGCGACTGGAGAACGAATGCGCAATCAACACTGTTCCAGTGACACATTTAGTGGACACAAATAGATGGCATGAATGGGCTTGATAGGTCACCTGTGAGATTGGAGTCACTGGTGTGACGGCTAAGAATAGGAGGCACGAGGAACAACACGTACAGGTTGCTCCGCTTTGTGCGTAACTGTGAGTTGACTGCCTCGTGTTGGTTGCAAGTGCGACTGCCGAACGCCAGGTCTTGGGTTCGATTCCCGGGTCGGGCAGTAGTAAATTTTCTAATTTAGATTTTCTATTAGTGGCTTGGAGTCGGATTTAATCGTAAAACAATTGCAAAATATCAAATTGGTGATATGATAGAACACATGTCACTAGGTGATATTTCCTGTGCAATAGTAATATGCTGTACTGAAAATTATCATCCAAATGTAAATATGTGCGTGAGATAACGGCAGTGTTAGTAGTCTTAAAAATTCTGAGATATTCCGTGACGTCACTTGTATTTGAATAATTTTAATGTTAATTGTCAATTGTCTTAAAATGTTAATTGTTAAGCAATCACAAAAAAAGACAACCCCACTGAGTTTCTTGTTAGTTCTTCACAGTAGTGGGCGCGGTCTGAACTAACGTAAACTCATCTGTAATGACGTTTATGTGTGATTGCAAATCTATACTAATATTATAAAGAGGAAAACTTTTTTTGTTTGTTTGATTGTAATGAATAGGCTCAAAAACTACTGGACCGATTTTAATATTTCTTTCACCATTCGAAAGCTACATTATTCACGAGTAATATAGGCTATATTTTATTTTGGGTTCCGTAAGATATTTCAGAAAAGTTACTTATTTTCCGTACGCTGCCTAAACTATAAAAGATAGAACCATAAAATGTTGTAATTAAATGTAGATCTTATAAATATCTACAAAAAAGTCCGCGACACACTATACCTATTTATGTCGAATGAGGCACA
>DWDW01000039.1:0-20980 GCA_018245635.1 Mimoniades versicolor eupheme | reverse complement strand
CTGTCCACTGCTGAACATAGGCCTCCCCTAACTCGTGCCACTTTACTCGGTCCTCCGCTTTCCTCATCCAGCGTCCACCGGCGATCCTACGAATCGGCTTTATAACACTGTGTTAGTTTTTTTTTCATTTATTGTTTTTTTTTCATCTTTACCCATTATGGTTCCGTTACATTGACCTGTCCAAAGGTAAAGTCATTTTAAAATGCAATTTAACACTTAATTTGATTCGATTCAATCTCACCCTACCTTAGCCTTAGCTATCACATTTGGAATCTTGAACTCGGATAGTAATAATAATAATAAAGCACCCGAATTTATCGGACATCTTCGAAAAAGTAGTTCGATTTTATCAACCATGATTTTTGGAAGTGATTTTAATAAAATTACACCGTAACTTCCATGGATCAAGGATCACTTTCACTTAGCCGTTGTATTTGCTTGATAAAGTTGACTTCACCTTTTCCGTGTTGGTCGCTGGACGGTGGCCAGTTTTATGACCGTCAGTTTGTCGGTACGATTATGTCATTAAAAAAGTAAACCGACGGACGTGTGGGCCATGGTGAAAAGTTACGTACTCGCGCGACCTCCGGGAGGTCCATATTTTGTTAACGTCGCAACGTCGCGGGCCCCAATAAATTTACTTAGTGTATTTAACTCGAAAATTTTGTTAGTTATTTGTGTATCCACGATGTGAACAGAACATAAATAGTTAAGTACTTTCGTATACATAATAACCTGTTAAGCGCTTGTTAAGTTTTGCCAATGGATAGAAATATTTCGAAAGTGCATTATATTGGGAATGCCCAACTGGAGTGAACTGCATTCCTCTGTCTACCCCTTCGGGGATAACGGGCGTGATGTTACTTTTTTTCTGTTACTATTTATTAACAATACTACAAAGATATTAACAATACGATATTGTACTTGTCAATATCAAGCTTATGTTATCAGAACAAACTAAAGTATTTATTAATGAACTCGGCAACGATGTAACAACGTAAGCCTTAGTGAATTGAAATCGTTCGTTTATATTTAAATGTTTTTGTCTCAATAGTCCACTCATTATACACCGCCCACGCGTGAACTGCCGCAGAACCCACGTGCGTGGATGTGGGCTTGGAGCCATCAATTTCGTAGCAACAAAGCAACCTAACCGTAATCCTATTAAGTTGATTTGTAACTATGTTTTCTCCTGCCTTTATCATTATTTGTTCAGGCAGAAGCTTGATAGGGCGAGCGAGCAGAAGCGATCCCAGGATAGGGCGCGATGGCGTTCCTTAGCAAAGGCTTATATATGTAGGTACGTATGGGATAGGTTGATAATGATAATGACAATTCAATGGATTGATGATGATGATAATGTCAATATAATGATAATGATGATATGATAATAATGATATGATAATAATGGTGATGATGATGATGATAACTTTATATTTACCTAACTTGTTCTAAGTTCGTATTTAATGAGCAAATATTAATACGCTCGCAATAGAACACACGATACACGATTGCTTTCGGCTGTCATGTGGTCATTTAATCAACTAAATAACAATATCAGCTGTGAAACTCTACAAGTCAATCTCGATATAAGTTATTTTATACAGGATTAATGTACATTATTTTATTTAAATGTATAATGATATGTACGTCGAATTGTGTAAAATGTTTCATCAATTTTCCATTCGTGTTTGGTTATTTATTTGTTACATACTGTTGTATACAAGGTTACAATGCAGTAAGTCGTCGTTATATAATATTAGGTCATTGTTTAATAATATGTAATATCAGATCATATGTAGTTCGTTGATTATTAACAAACCGACGTTTATCTCACGAACGTTTGAGTAGTATTATTTTAATTGTATACAATGTTGAATAATTATGCAATTAAATCCCTGACCGAAACAGCCTTCAATTACATCGTTTAAAATGAATGGCCAACGATTAAACCTAGATCGCGGCTTAGATCTTAAGCTCTCGTTTTCGATACCCGAATGCAAATTATACGGTGTATTTACGAGTTAAATCTGTCTGTACAAATATCGAATATCGATGTTCCAAACGACCGGCGACTACTATACTCTTCAAGCGTTTGAGGACCCGGACGTATAACCGAGGGCTCTTCAATGCGAGCGTGAATAGGCTTTAGTAGGCGAGTGCATTTCATCTTTAGAACGCATTTGAGCGCAGCGTCAAGCGGGATTGAAGCCCATCGCCTGATTATTATACAATAAAAATTAAAAAAATACATATGACGTTGGCTTGAAGACAGGTATATATGTATGTATAATAACACAATTATTATAGTAGTAGTATTATATAGTAGTAGTATTATATAGTAGTAGTATTATATAGTAGTAGTATTATATAGTAGTAGTATTATATAGTAGTAGATAAACACTTTCAAACATCCTGTGCACCGATATCGCCATAGATAAATAAATCAGTGCCATGTCAAAACTATTAGAATAATTACAATATACGCGTTGATACGGTATGAACTATAAATAACTGTAATGGCAGTTTCCTCTTCATATTTCAAGTCTAACAGTGTGGACTAAGATAGGCCAGCCGTGGGCTTAGATAGGCCGATGACAATGATGAAAGAAAAAAAAAGAAAAAAAGTAACTTCACGCCTGTAATCCCCGAAGAGGTAGGCAGAGGTTTTGAGAAAGAGGTAAGATGAAAGAAGTTTTTTTTTATTATATATTTACACGCTATCCCGCCTAAGAGAGTGCGCGCGATGCTGCGAACTGTATTGGAGCAACCGTGGCTAGGAAAAACCTTTTACACATGCATCCATTGGGTTTTCATTTTTACATGTAACTTAGTACGACACACTTTTGTAAATGCTCAATAACAATGACTAAAGTTGGTTTTAACCGGCGATTGTTTCATGCCTCGAATCACGAAGTCATTGCGCAGAATGTTAGTGCCCACGGGGAAAATGTGAAACGTACAATATGACTGGTTTTTACTATATAATGTCATACGTTGCCATATTTTTTTTGTACTGTTTATGTCTACAGAAGCTAGAAATTAAAAACACGTAACGTACCATAACGCCTGCTATCCCCGAAGGGGTAGCCAGATGAGTGTAGTACATTCCCGCGCTTCACCATTTACTTTTGCCGTTACAGCTACGTTTACCCGGAACTTGAACCCAGGACCTATCGATCAGCAGTCGCGATTACAAACACTCGATTGATCAGACACTTATACAACATAAACGTTAATGTAAATATTTAACTTTTAATTTCTCTCTGATGATTGAATTCACCGCAATTTCTTTAGAAATACCTAATAACTGTTTAATCATATGTATACATATACATGTGATACTGTTAATACTCAGTATAGATTACGTAAAGAACGGTAACTGAAATGAAATCACGGAATTTATTTAATATTTTATTCGTTATACTTGATATGAAACTTGTTTCTTCCTCAAGGTTAGGCAAACTTCTTGAAAATGTATATTAAAATCGTGCCTTCCGCAAAATCTTGCTAAAAACTTTACTTAAAGGACTAATAAACTGACCCTAACAGTCCTATTTATAAAGTCCTGTTCAATGTACCTAAGGTTGCTGCCAGCTACTCTACTGCTAGTAATCTGCTACTAGTACTCTGCATACTAGTACTCTGCTACTAGTACTCTACTACTTATACTACTCTCTTAACTCTCTCTGTAAAAAAGTCGTAACTTGAAAAATACAAGTTCACTCTGATATATATAGGTAATACTATTATAATAGTCAAGTATACTGGTGACTTGTGCCTCTTACAATCATTCATGTTCAGCTCAGGAATATTTATGATACTATATAGTTATTGCTTGTGTGCGTTTCGTAAGAGCCGAGATAAAGATTGTGCGGGGCATTTCCAAAGCATATTGGCAGTGCGCCAGCAGTTGTTACCACACCACACCTGACCTATCCGGTCCACTAGTTCATATGGTCCGTTGAAGAACACTACACCCGAGTGGTTGTCTTCGTGCGTCTATTTTAAAAGGACTGCCTTTTATATATTTTTAAACCTATCGTCGTTTGATTAATTATTTGCATGCTCTCTTACTTTCTACATTTTCAACACTTATTTTTCTTTGTTTATTAATGGTTCCACTTTCATTTATCTTGAAAATTTTTCTTACTTCTCTCAGCGTGTAAATGAAAATACGCCTCTGGTATGCGCTCGTCATACATAGCTCTTAATGCAACGACAAAGTAAAAAAAAAGTAACATCACGCCTGTAATCCCCGAAGAAGTAGGCAAAGTACTATACAAGAGGATAGAATACGTCCATTGTCTTTACGGCCGCAACTAGCATTTCTATAATGGAAGTACCATTATAAAATCGCACAAGAACCCATACCCTATTCACCTCTAGCAGTATCAGGTGGCGAACGCCTCCGCTGCGGAAGCGGTGGGCGGTACGTTCGCCCACGCGACACTTGAGCAGCGGCAATCCCCACCGCTTGTGTCACCAATACCGATATAATAAGGATCGATGCGAATTCCAGCGAACGTTTCATTTTTCCACCCGTGACCAGCCTGCGTCAATCAAGGTACACTCGTCTTTAAGATCGAGCGCTGTTTCACAAACACTACATCATCAAGCAGCAGTTGAAGCTGGAAATGTAGAAATAAAAAAGAAAAAAGTAACGTCACGCCTGTAATCCCCGAATAGGTAGGCAGAGGAATGTAGAACATTCCCACGTTTCACAAGTTACTTTTACGTCCCACGATGGAATAGGTGGTGAGCCTATTGCCATATACCGGGCACTTATCCAGACTCTACACACACACTACTACAAAATCTAGATTAGAAAATTTTTAGTAGTGCTCGACCCGGGAATCGAACCCAGGACCTCCCGTTCTGCAGTCGCACTTGCAACCAACTCGACCAACGAGGCAGTCAATTATCACATGGTAATAAAAAAATATTAGTGTTTAATAAGTATCATGCTTAAACCTGGCTGAAACCTGGCTAGTCTTGCTCGCGTAGTAAAGAGCCTCTTGTCTTCGCGCGAGCACGGTGATTGCGGTGAATATACTACACGAGGCTTCAACCGGAAGACGAATCTTTTCAGACACTAGTCCGGAAATGAACACTGTCTGTTTCACTGTTCACGAACACTACCTTATTAAGGCATGAATTTGTAATTAGTAACGTACTCAAACAATTAGCATTTGGTTTGTCTTCACACAAGTACCTACTTCAAAATGTAGGTTTCGTAGAATCTTCACAGCTAGCTATAAAAGACAGGCCGTCTAATAGCGAAAAACTTTACGTACCGATTATGTCTTTAGTACACAGCACACCCATAAAGTCAAATTGTCGGTACTAGAAGCTCGGAAACAACCGTTAGGAAAATTCACGTCGTCGCCTTACGGGAAGTAAATAATCATTTGTCGTTTCACCAAATAAAACGTTCATTGTGTTGAAACCCGGTTTCTAGCTGCTTTATGGCGCTGGACACGATAAATCTACCATTTTACGCTGAACCTTCCGTCGCACACTAAGTACGTATGTCCGCATATTGTCGGCGGAGTGAATCTTTGGACAGCGTCCCGGTATAATTACTATAATTGAAACCAAATACTAATTAAATATCCTTATTTGCGAAATACCGTTTGGTAGCAGCAAATCAATTAAAATGTACCTGATAAAATTATATGTAGAGATCCGTTCCGTTTCAATAGTAGATTGTTCAGAATAACCAATTTGATTTAGAACTATTTTTTTGGATGTTTGTGATTCATTCACAGAAAAAGTACTGCCTGTATTTGTTTAATATTGCATCGCGGATGGAAGTCAAAGTAATAAACGAACAATTGAAAAAAAGCTGTAAACTACAAAGTAGTGCTGTAATATTTAATTTTCATTTCTTGAAGTCGTGCATGACGAAAATTTCAAATGTAAATCGCGCCAAAAAAATCACAATCATCGCCACCTTATTATTTCCTGGTTATCCAGATTACGCAGGTCATTCGTCGATAAATCTTGGTGGCCAGACACACTTTTTCCATTATATTAAAATTGGCTTTATAATAAATATCTTAACAGCCAGTAACTTGCTTAGGTATCGACATAGGCATATTTGTCTCGTAACATTCTGTATTATGAGACAAATATCCCTTATTTGGTTTATATTTGCATGCGTCTTATAAGTACCAACATTATAAAAAAATCTTGATAATTGATAATTTATCTGAAATACGCCAGTTTTGTAATTCTTTACAAATACGAACAGTGAATTATTTTCAGTATCGTTTGATGCGACTCACAGACTCCTACATCTAAATCAATAACTAAGCCGTGGTTTTGAATATAAAATGCTATCGAGAAGGTCATTACCCTATCGAGAAAACAGACAACACGAAGTCTGAGCTGAGAGATAACAAAAAAAAAATGTTGCATTCAAACGTTGCCGCCGTTGTTGTGACGGAAGACGGTTGCGTGTGATTAATGATGTGTATCAGTTGACATGTGTGTCTCTCACGCGCCCGTTCCCGATCCAGAGGCTTCCAGGAACAACGGGAATTCAAGGAACCCCGCCCTCTCGTAATAATATAATTGCACGCCTAAAACCAAACTTGATAGCTGAACGACGCCGCCGCGAAGATGAGGATGCGGAACGATTAAGTGATTAGAAATAAATTACTCATGAAGAAAACTATTCGATCGGTCTGTAACGTTTTGGAATACATGGATGCGTGATGGCTTTTAAAAATGTGCGTAAAGACGTGGGCAGCCGTGCTTTGATAGAAAGGATTCTTCGATAAAAGTGGCGTTCTATTGTTCAAGAATTCACATCTGCAAATCCTGAATTTGTTGGTAACTGTGTTGTTTATCACAAATATATCATAGTAGTAGTCTTATACGGTATCTTAGTTTTAGGTATATGTTGTTTTTTTCCTGCCACTTCTGTTACTGTGTAGGTACATCTTCATCAGTAGGTACATAATTTCCTCATTTCAATAATCTATTTGTTTTAAGATTTCAAACTTAACTTTATCTTGAACTGCCATTGTCTGTGCTCGCTTTTATATTTTCTCTTTCTCTGTGACGATTTTTACTTCCATTGGTGTACTTATTTAAAAGTCTTTCGGCAAAACATTCTAGAAAATTAATGATCCATTGATCTATCGTACACAATCTTTTTACCCTGAATCTTAAAACTGGTGCAATGCATTGAGACACAATAACAAATAGTCGCTGAAAGAATCCGTAAAATTTTAAATACAGTATTATGGATTGTGCTTTTTCCATTAATCTTCCATTAATCCATTTGTAATTGTTGACGTTATCGTGTGTGTCTATTATTATTATCTGGACTACTGTAAATGGTCATAGGCAATGATGCCCAGTATTAATCACAGGCCCTGTTTTATCATCATCAACAGCTTTTATCAGTTCAGAACTATGACGATACGGATCTCCTGTAATCAGTGTTATCGCTTATCTTCGGCTTCCCTTTAATAGCCTTTGACAGCAATGCCCAAATGATTTATCCCCAGTAGTTATTCCATATACCATTTAGGTAGTTAAATGAAGCGGGTCATTGGCGCCACAAGTTAAATATTTTTTCTCAATAATTTAGAAGCAATCGAATATGTTTTCCGCATTCGACAACCAGCTTAGCTACGACCTAAATAAGTAGACGCCAACAGGTTGTAACGCGAAGTACGCTCGATGAGAAGGATCTGCGAGGTCTTTTAATAGTCCTCACCTAGTCTTCAGCTAACACCCATCGATCACACTGTAACATGGATTATTGCGCCGGAGGAAAGTGCTTACACTGTAACGCTAGTTAGCCGTAGTCAGTATCGTGTACTGCGTCAAATTCCTTAGTACTTTCGTATCTTATAGCTTAACACTGTCTTTTATGTTTTCCATGAACCGTACGCGTGTTATGTCTTAAACATAACGTGGGTACATAAAACGCAGTGGGGGAATCATTCGCATTGACAACTCCATGATTGCATGTACAACTTTTTTGTTCGGTTGCTCCTCTCATTTGCGTAACGTTCCGTTTGAATGTGCATTGTTACTGTTTAAGGTACATGAACTTAGTAAGCTTATTCATTGCAACCCTATAGGTGCATAATAGTTTTCTTTCATTGTTCATCTTGAAGAGAATCTTAAGTTAACATAAAAAGGAGTATTCTTCGAATTCTTTAGTGATTAGACTAGTTTTTTATAATATTGGAATTATTTTATTGCGCAATTTAAAAGTCGATTTTTCTGAGGTATAACATTTAGCAATGATAGCTTAGGGTTTAAGAGTTTCGCTTTCTGGAATTTGACCTGAATTCATTCTTAAAAAGATCCACATTCAACGTAGGAACCACGAAAGGGTTATTATAGAGGTTTGAGTCTGAGAGATACTCAGGATGCGTCAATATTACGGAAGTAGTACGAATATGTGACCCAAAGCTATTTTATTCACAATTTTCCATATAATTTTATTAGTTACAGGGTAATAACCTACCAGTACCTTAACCAGGCAGTGTTCGTTGATGACCACAAGGAGCATTGATTTGATAATGACAATGTTAAGGTTAAGAAAAACGTAAAGGATGAAATAAAATAAATAATCGGAACACGGAACTATACGCTCATAACAAAGTCACAAAATACACAAACATTTCTAAATCTCTAACTGTAAATGAGAAAATTACACACACAGTATAGAGAATTCCTAGTAATATACTGTTTTACCTCACATGACTAATACTTCAAGTTCCTTGTATATTGGAGATTCTAAGCTCATGTTCCACAAGTAACTGTACAGCCAGAAATCAATTTGGGGCCATATGACGGACGTTGACTTTTCGCACTTTCTATGACTCACGGTTCCTAACATATCCGCCTGTAAAGGTCCTCACACACGGAGCTATAAGTTATATATTATAGCAAGGCATATAACGATATATTACTATACTTCCATTGACTGCCTCGTTGTTCGTGTTGGTTGCAAGTGTGACTACCGATCGGGAGGTTCCGGGTGCGATTCCCGGGTCGAACACTACAAAATTTTCTAACTTGGATTTTCTAGTAGTGGTTCGGAGTCTGGATATGTGCCCGATGCATGGCAATAGACTCACCACCTATTCCAGAGTGGGACGTAAACGTAACCGGTGAAACGTGGGAGAGTTCTGCATTCCTCTGCCTACCTCTTCGGGGATTACAGGCGTGAAGTTACGTTTATATTTGGTTAGTAAAGTCTGTAACGTACCTACATATAGGTATCTCTTTCCGACCTTTCCAAAACATGTGGACAAACATAGCAAGACATATCTCGGTATAGCAGGACATATTATTGGCAGATAATGACCGCAAAAATATATATTATATCATAGCTATTTAGCTACCGTCGATATATTCATTTAATACACTATATTAACGTATAGCTATCATTGCTTCGTCTGTGGCGACATTGGAGAAATTAGGTTTGAAAATAGCTCCAAATATAACGCCTCTAATCGCGCTACGACTTTTATTAATTTAGCCTGTTAGCAGCGTAAAGGTGCTAATGCATTTGCCGAATGTAAATCACAGCTTTTTTCTCGTATATAAAGATAGTGATGAAGGTTTAAGAAGCATATCGAGTGTGCTAATATAGAAATAATTTGCAGTCGGTACGGTACCTCCTACCCAGCCCCTAAGGAAGCTGGCGTGATGATATAAAGTAATAGCTTTTACTGCAAACAAAAACTTTTAAGTATTCACTTGCGCTTTATAAGAGGTTAATTAAAGCGTAATATACATAGCTTTCACTGTTTTTATTTTAAAGATGTTTTACTCTCTTTCCTATTTTGTATTATTTTATGGCTTGCTTTATAACTCAGTTTTAAGTATCATGATGACATTTGTTTCCTTAAATTGTATTTTTTTTGTCTATTGTATTATAACATGACGTATTTGGAATATTATATTTAAATATTAGTAAAAATTCAATTGTCTATGGCTGTGAAGTAAAATTTACACTAACTGGATATTTTCGTAAGTGCCAATGAATTATTTTGAAAGATTTGTTACTGGTCGATCTATACATATGAATAAGTTCATTTTCCCCTATTTCCTGCCCCTGAGGGATGTAAGTTATAAGTTTCAGCTCGATATAGACAGACTAGTCTTTGCGACTTGCGTAGTTGTTACTTTGTACGAATGGCTTTTATAATTCATATAAATGAAACAAAACAATTGCAATTATAAAAGCGAAATAATAATAGCTATTAATAAAACAAAACAAATATTGAAATTTTAAAAGAAACATTTTAAGAATGGGCTACATATATTATTTTTTATTATTACCTCAAACCGCTTAGTTTTTATCTAGTATCTTTTATCTTTTATTTATGGTACTCCATAAAGTTTGCTTTTCTTTTTTTAAGTGGGGATAGTAAAAAATTAACACTTACAAATGACAGGAATGCATCATTCATTATGAATGAACAAAGCCCATAGGTGCCGGTAATCGATCTGGGGTCTCACAGCTAATGGGCGCGCATCAGAGGTCACCGAAAAACTGCTACAAAGGGATTATTGTTTGAATATTATTGCTCTATGACACATGCATGTAATATGTACGAGTACGTGTGATAAAATTTATTCATACACTAATAATGTAATTATACTAAGATTACAATTTTTCTTACTCCGTAGCTACAATTTTTCCTACTCTAGTGTATGATGTCGAATTTTCTAGTTAAATGTCTTGAACTTATGAAGCAAATGACCATCTGAATAAAATTGTAACAACGATGATGTTATAGACATACCAAATCATTATATGAAGTATAGATGATTGATAATGATAATTGGTCATGATGATTGTCTCTGCCTGCCCCGTGTGGGACCTGGCGTGAAGATATGTACGTATTATGTAAACTGCGAATAACGTGGACAGTCTCGTAAAGCAACAATTTTAAACAAAAGGTTTTAAGCGACCGTTGGTTATATTCCTATTATTTACGGCCAGCACTTTCTCGTAAACCCCATTAGCATCGACTACGCGTAAATCACGATTTACCTGACTTCTTCCCAAATGAGTCGAGGTTGGTTAATTGTGTGTAATAGCAAAGCTGATAGGATTTAGCTGTAGTTTTAAGAGCGGCCCTTTGCCTGACATAAACTTTAGTATATTAAAGCCTTAAGCAAAAATTCATTAATATTTATCTTATATCCAACCATCAAGAGGAAAGTAAAGGAGACTGTTTCCAATACAAATTATAAAAGTTTAAACTATGGATAGAGTTACACAGAGGGTTATATTACAGATAAACTTTAAATAAAAAGCTTTGATAAAAAAAAGTTTTAAATAAAAAGCAATGATAGCGTAGTGGTTTGAAAATCGACCTCTCACTCTGGGAGACCGGGTTTAAATCCTAGCGCACCTCTTAGAAATGTGAGTTTTTAAGTTTAAATATCACTTGCTATAAGGGTGAAGAAACTATCCTGAGGAAATTTGCACATCTTAGATTTCACAAAAAAAAAATTTCTACGGAGTGTGAAGTCTGCCAACCCGCACTACTCTCATTCTGAGAGGAGACCCATGTTCCAGCAGTGGAACGATAACAGGGTCGGAAGAAAAAAAAGCTTTTTATGTCTATGTAAAAAAAGCCTACCTAATCATATATGTACCATGTTTATTCTACCTTCTGCCTTCTCTGCTTAGCTGTAGGTACTTGGAGTTACACTAAACAATTACAAGATATAAAAAAAATATTGTACTGGCTGATGTATTCCGAAAACTGTTAAAAAATACATTTCTAATTCATATCTCGTTTGTGCTTGTAACACTATCAAATTGCGTTGTCGTGCAATATAATACGCTGAAAGGGTTTGGCGAAGATAACGATCTCATTCAGCCGGCATTAGGGGAGGGCGAGACGGATAATGAAAGTGAGTGGGGCTATTACACGGATTACTTTTCAAAACAAAATTGTTATAATCAACATATCACCATGAAATAGATTAAAAACCTAAAATATTACAAAAGCTTCGTATAAAGCAAACGTAACATTAATTTTTATTACATTGTTATTATAGATGCCGTAAGTTAAAGCCTGTTTAACTCTAAGTAGTGAATAAAAACATAATAATTATTTACAATAAAAACGTTTACAATAAAAACGTTTTTCAAGACGCTATTCGAATTTGTAATTCATATCTCTGTCACAGTAGGGCAGTGACAATTGCGGAAACAACACCATTGATAGAAAATGGCGGGAATAAAAAGAAATATTTGAATTTAAAACGATTATTTTTAAATATAGGAAAAATATTTTTTATGTCATTTTAAGTGTTGATTAATACTGAAAGTTTTAAATGTTACAGCAATATTATACATTTTGTGTTTAATTAAAAATCTTTTTTACCTTGCAATCGTAATAAAGAATGATTGTTAACATAAAGAATGATATAGGACAACGGAATTTAAAAAAAAATGATCTAATTCACAATCACCGTAAGCGAATAGCCAGGAACTTTTTTATGGTTTTAATATAAAGTAAACTGCAACTAGCCGTTGAGATAGTTTGTCAACATTTTACGAAAAGTTTTAATGAATTATAGTTTTAATGAATTATGTCGTTATGCAGGCTGGTAATTATAGCGATTTGACATCTTATTATTGCTCGTACTCTCTTTTACATCTCTTTTACAGCTTTACGTTCAGTTGGTACAAAATCATAACTATTTGTCCCGCTTTAAAAGATTAAAAGCTTTCCTGTTATGAAAGCCTTGTTTATTTATGGCGTTTAAATTACACCTGAACAGGTAATTTTTGTAATAATGTTGTTCTTTCCATTACAGTTAATTTATATTACAATTATATTTAGAATATTCCTTTTAATGCGGCTGTTTCGATTGTATTATAGACAGGCTTTTATACTGAGCCTAGAACCTTAGGATTAAAATTATAGTTAAATTTAAAAGATCAATTTTTTTATTCGATTTACAAAATACAATATTTAAAAGCAAAATTGGTCATGTAAGCCAAGCCGTATTATCCTTATAATCGCTGTAAAATACCTACACCTAGCAGGTGATTATAAAACGAATCCAATTTCCAAAAATGACATCAAAAGAATAGAGTAATATTTTACTTAAATTCATATAGGTACATGTTTTCTTTTTTGAAATTACATTAGACGCTGCGAGTGCGGTAACCGGCGACCACATGAACATTTAAGTGTGAAACATTTAGTATTGTTTGGACGCAACGATGGATAACCGAGACCTGCACGTTTAACAAACCCGTCGCATAACGAGTATGTTAACCTACGTTAGTTAGGCTCGACTCTAAGAAAATCACGGGCATTTTCATTCATGACTTACTAAAAATAACTTTTTAAACTTCACACGGGGTTGACTTTTATTATCACGCTAGTTACGACAAAAACTCACCGTACGAAGTTCTGCATGGCTGGCTGGTTGTTGTTGGCGGCAAAAAAAAATAACTTGAAGTTCACTTTTTAAAATTCAAATTATTCGAATACGACGAACACTGACGGTTCGCGGTGCGCGGGCACGTGTGCACGGCGCGTAGGTTGCGACGATTCTGGTCGGTCGCGAGCCGGCCGCCTGCTCTTGAACTTGCGATTGCAACTAGACAGCCTGCAAGTGCAATGCTGCATATTACTGCATATTTGACGGAACCAATGATAACTTCATAGTGTATCAACCACTTCGGCAACGCGTAAGTAAAGTGTGCGCGTGTATAAACGTCATCATAAACGTGAGCGTTACCGGAAAAATTAACTTCTTCTTACTGTAGCTTACCATACCTTAGGTTACGTTTTTAATGACACTTTTTTAACGACACGATGGCTTATTAAGATTCAACCATATGTCTACATTATGTATGTCAATTAGAATTTAATTAGAAAAATATTAGATAAAAAGCAGAAAATTAATGAAACGCTGTCCTTATCTACGAGTATTTAGTTGAGCTGACCTTTCGGAAATGTTCTGTGATTGGCGTGTTGTTGGTTATACGACAGCAGTTTCCAACTTTTGGGAACATTTCTATTGTATTCCAAGTACCACAACTTTACGCCCATATTTTGTCGACAGGGTAGGTAGAGGAATCTAATTGTGGTAGGTCCGCTAGATTCACCCCATCACCAGCCCGGCTCACCCCACAGCTGGGCGGAGGTCTCCGCTGACGGGTTTTGCCTATGTGCGTGTTGGAGGTTGTATTCTTTCTCCGTCCGACACAGATTCGATTCACCTGTTAAATCACTAATCTACGTAGGTATTCTAAGTAGGTACCGCTTAAGTATCTAAGAGCGCGGTCTGTTATTGGATACGTGCATTGTTGCCAACTACCGTTAACATTTCCTGTTCGCTTCCGGTAAAGTCTGACAAGGATTTTAAAGTAGGTAATTTAAATAATTAGAAGAATAGTCAAATTTATTTCAGTTACAGAGAGTTAAGTAGGTATAATTTAATACAAAAATCTACAATATAATCATATATAATGAAGCTTAGCGTAAATAATCATCGTCAACATCATGGGCCTGTTGCAGTCCATTGCTGGATATCGGCTTCCCCTGAGGTGTTAAGCCTATAATCCCCACGCTGGGCATTCGGGTTGGGGATGGGAACACACAGCTTCTTGCACCGCCTACGCTGCTGTCCAAAGGCGGACAGGGAATTAAGCTGTCTTTAGGCAGACCGGGCCATAACGTTATCTGCTGGCGCGCGGACTTAGTCACTTCTAACTACACCCTGTATCGTCACGCCTCTAACGCCGTGACGACTAACGACACGGCTCTAATAGCACGGGCTCGGATAATGCATTCTCATTCCGCCCTGACACGGGAAAATTTCAATTACATGAATTCTTAAAAAAAAAATTTTTTGTGTCAAACCTATTCCACTATGAGACGTAATTGTTGTAACTTGGGAATGTACACTACACTCCTCCGCCTACCTCTTCTTGAATTATAGGCGTGATGTTATGTTAAGAGAGTGATTAATGTAGAAGAAGCATGTCGGATCTGTGACGATGAATACCTATATTTGGCATTCAGTGCCCTCTGCCTGCCTCATAAAAAAGCTGACGTGGAATTATTTTACAAAACAATAACATACAAAACGACCTAACATATCGTATATAACACAGCCTTAATTTATAGACCCCTACATATAGCTTAGCAATATTCATAGCACAAAATTTTGCAATTGAGTATTCTGCCGCGCGACCAAGTTCCCGGTTCTCTAGGCGCGATTTGAGTTTACTTGCGTTTGGACTGCGGCCAAGTTTGAACAGTTGTGTTGCACGAAAACGGAGATAGTCAACTCTAAGTCTATTTTAAGGGAATAAAGTCGATAAAAATCACGTACGGAACCGTTGGAGCACTTAATGCGTACAGACGGAGCTATAATATATGTTAATATATTGCGCTATAATATATGTACATATATGGCATACGGTGCAGACAGTAGATAATTATGTATGATACACATCATTGCGGTCATTTTCTGTGCAATAATATGTCTTGCTATACCGTGATATATCTTGCTATATTTGTTCAGATATTTTGAGACGTAAGAAACAGATATATACGAGTATGTGCATAGCAACGCGTACGGAGTATAGATATGTGCTCGGTGAATGGCAATAGGCTCCCACCCTATTTCATGTTAATCGTCGGAACGTACTACACTCCTCTGCTTACCCCTTCGGATAAATACAGGCGCGATGTCATGATATTATGTTATTATTATTACACCATGTGATCACTAGACCGTTACTAAAGATGTAACGTAACATCAGGCTCGTAATCCACTTATAGGCAATATGTTGTAATTGTAATATGTATATCATACTCTTCCTCTTGCTTGCATCGTATTGCTCTTTGGGGGGTCGCGTCCCCTCCCTCCCACCTCACTGCCTAGTAATATCATTTAATAATTATATATCACTTAATAATTATATATTTCTCATAATGCTATAATATTTATTACAACTCCGTCTGTGACAGCCTTAAAGTAATTTTGTGTCCGGCATGTATTACAGCTTTCAGATGTATTAATTATAAAAGCACTAATTAGTACATTAGACGAACCGACGAACTGAAGCGTCCAGATTCCACGTATGCAATGTCTTTGTCTATATTTTTCTTTATTTCGTTTCTGTACGAATTTAATTTGTAATGGACAAAGAAGACTAAAGTTTTTTACTTCCACGAATTGTGTTAATTATGGCTCTAATTAATTCTAAATAATTAATCATTTTAATCTTGTAATATAAGTGATTGGTTATAATTAATTTTATGCACTGATTGTACATAATATCTGTATATGTATTGTATGAACATGTAAGTAGTTTGTAATGTTTTCAACATTTTGATGTAAAGTTTTTTTTACAACATATTAATCTACTGCAAATTACCTTAAAAAATATGACAGCATTATATAGATATCTGTATGTACCTATATGTACACAGATTTTAGACATTGACTTACACTTTAGATTTAGGACATTTTAATCATAGGATTTCAATATATGAAAAAATTGGTGTATTCAATCGTTTTTGGAAATTTCATCCCTGATATTTAATATTTAGTCTCTCAATAAACAAAAAAATCATATATTTTCATTACACGCTCTCAATGACTTTCTATTGTATGTAATTTCATTTTACACAATTGCAATTAATATATTTTAATCATATAAAAATTCGTTTCACTTTCTAATCATATAATTTAACATGAAACGTTACGAATTAGCTTTTCTGTTCACAAAACCATGGACCACGACCACGAGGTTCTTGAACAAGAACAAGAAACAAAATAATCGCCTTATAACAGTCTTACACAAGTTCACGTCGAGTAACAGCGAACGGGTATTCAAGATTTCATTTCCTTTCAGACACCATTATTGTCTATTTTGTTAAACATTTGTCAAACATACAAAAGATAACAGAAGACACTTACATGATAGTGCCATTAGTTAACAGTGGTAATTGAACCTGACGCCAAGCTGAGGGTCGTGGATTCGATTCCTACCCATTCGCATTTATGTACATAATGTGATGAGCACTCGTAATTGTATAGTCTGAACGTAAAAATATATGTATGTATATAAGGATACATTTACATAATTATATACTTATGTAGTTTTTCAATCGTCTGGATACCGTAACATCGTTCTGCGGACTTTCAAACCAGATTTTCATGTGTGGAGATATTTAGAATTAGTATATGCCCAAAATTGGATAAATGCGTTTTGTTAAATTGTTGCATAAATGCGGCCGAATATCCCTTGGTATGTTCACACAGAAAATGACAATGGCTACCCGGGAGGACAATATAACACTAACAGTATATATTTCGATCCTATTTCAAACATTCCGCTAAGCAACGAACGTAGCTCGACAATCCTGCTGCCTTCCGAAAATATGCCTATTAATTGTGGATTATTGCTAAGGTAATTTTTGTTCCAACTCGAAATCCTAATAAGGCGTTAGAATTTGTGTCCGGTGTATTACAATAAGCTTACCGGCTATTGCATGGAACGTTTAACATAGCTGGTGATCAGCGGGAGTACAGTCCTCTACCTACCACTTGTGAGACACATGGGCGTAATGTTATGTTATTACTATACTACTGTAAAGCGGGATCTGTAGTAAGATAGTCAGTTCCACAGAGTAGCGGCAAGCGGTACGCATTGTCAGCCGTGGTGTCACGCAGCATTACAATTCTACATTCATAAGGATGATGCGAAATAAAAAGTTTTAAAGTACTTAATATTGTTATACCGTCGTGTCTGATCCATTACTGGGCAGGTAGAGTGCACCATGTACAAAATATCTTTGCAGAGCTGAGGTGCTTCTACATTCGTCACTTACTTCATACTACCGCGCCGGTTTCGGAGCCTTCCTAAGAATCCATCACTTTGTGTTAAGTTCTAAGTGGTTGGTATTTAAACGTAGGTATATCTTATTAATTTTGTAATTATTGTAACAATAAGCTATAACGGCATGTACCTACATATGTTTTTTTCTCCTTGCCGAATACGATGTGTAGGATTCCGATGTGTAGAATGTGGTCGCCACAATTAGGGTCCCGCTTAGTTTAGTTTCATATGGCTGATTGTGTTATCCTAAGACGTTTATCAGGTAGAAATAATAAATGCCGTTGTCTATGACGATTACATCGCCTCTCAAAAAGAAAAATAAACACAAAAACAGGTCTAAATATCTATACAAAACGACAAGCAACATTTCTAAAACGGTCATTACGAAGCTTTTAAGTAACAAATCTTATACATCGCTCACTGCGCCTCTACTAGACGCGACCCGTATGCGTTTGAACAAAAAGTAGAATCAAAAAGTGCATCATTAAGAACTTCCAGCCATTTATAAATCCGCCGACACAAATTGTGCTAGCTCATGAATAATCATTACAGTGGTTTAACTGAACGTTTTTATTACACGACTATTATTATTTGTGCATTAACACACTTTTGTTCAAGCGTATACATTTTGAACAGGGAAAGTGCGCGTTTCGTACTTTTGTTTTCGCGCCATAATTCCTTAATGACTCTGTTCAGGAACGCCAGCGGCCGCGTGTTTTCGTAAAACGTTCGATATGTAAATTCATGTAAAAAATTTCATGACAAAATTAGCTAATACGAAAACGTGTGAATCGATGAACAAGTTATAATTGTAAGTACTGTATTTTATTTATAAATAAATAATTAAATTTATTATCATTGCAATGTTGCCAGGAAATGTGTTTATTTCCTCGATTCATGGATTCTTTGATTTATTAGTATGGGAAAAAAATCCCTACACCTGTCGAGATAAAATTTTCTTAATCTCTCTCCTACACCAGTTTTCTAGCAGTTTCAATCTCCGTACATGGTGTTTACTGCCTTATTTTTTGCCTCAAATCTAAAACGCAACTCGAAACATATGCTACATGTAAATTAAACTTAATGCGTGACTTTCAATATAATTTAAAAACTGTTATGCTAATCAAAAAACGATACCTATAAACCTCTTAATAACAGTTATCCAATATTTTGGTCTCCATTATTTAATAACGGACCCCGCCCACGCGCAATACCGTAAATTACAGCAAGACACTCGCTTCTATTTTAAAATTATACCTCATAAGTCTTCATTTATTTCTTTATTTATAGATATCGGAGGAAATTAAATTTCGAATCTGCATAAAACGTATTTGTATTTGAATGCATATATAATTGGCATTCTTATCTCCACAGAGATAATAAATAACAGTAAGATTTTGCTTTAATCCGACTTTTAATAGAAACCAGATTTTACTCATTGTTTCGTTTTCGAGAAAAACCTAATTAGTACCCGTATAGACCCTTGTGTTATTATTTTAGAACTTAAAAACGAATATAACCCAGTGGTGTATAAAACAGCAAATCGCTCTGCGAGTGGTGATCGCAAATATTGGCGCGTAAATCTTTCTCTATACAACAAAATGGATTCTTAAGGTTAAAATATAACTCATTGTAACCGCGAAGGAAAATAATATTAGAAAACCTTCACACCTCAGAGATCTTCATAATGTTATTAAAGTTGTGCAAAGTTTGCAAAGCTATTAGTCCGTGCTCCAGATCATGGTTATAAGCCTTATCACTGTAAGTAGAGAGAGACCTGTGATTAATAGTGAAACGCGAAAAAGGATAATGTGCACAATATTATTATTATTTAGTTCGAGCTGCGGAAATAAATTCTAGGATAGTTATAAAAAGATGGTCATAGTTATAGCTTAATAATATGTCTATGTATCCCATAAAAAAATTATCACAGATAGATGCAACGTATTCTAATATTAATATTACTGGAAACCTTCAAAAGATATTACTGTGTATAATAATTGCTCTAGAACAATAAACTATAAAAATAAGAGCTGTTGCTGAATAAGAATTGCAAATTCTAGAATGTTATGAACATTTGCATAGCTGGTGCAGATGCTGGAGTAGTTTATCGGAAGCTTCATTAATGTTTATGTGAGAGTAACACCCCGACATTCGCTTTCCTTTATCTCGTACCGGCCGATCGCTGAGATTCGAATTCCGCGTACTAACGCAACAAGGGAAAGTTCTATCACGCTGGATCCTAGCTGCAACTTATTCGTGATACAATGCTATACAGGAGACTTCCCTAACTGCGCTGGAACCTTCTAGTCTTACTATATTACGAGTTTCCAATGCTGTATATTGGCGATAAGAATTAAGGGACGTATATTTTGAAGGTAAAGACATCCGTATGTCCTCGTTGAATGAATTTACAAGTACAAAAGGGTACAAAATAGCCACTAGCGGTCAACCATTCAAGTATTGACCGCGTCCAATGTAGTTAACTTACCGTTTAGCAATTGCAGTCACAACTCTATGAACAGATGGACTTTTATTCGATTAACATAATGCCAACAGAAAAATAGCATATCTTTGTAACGGTGGAGACGAATGGCAACAATAATAGGTAATACCTACCAACATTAGCGAGTAAAATCGAATTCGCAGGATGTAATTTATTGTTAGGGATATTGTCTATGAATATTCCTCCTACTCTTATCAATGGATATCTCGAGCCTCCGATGCAGTCGTATGCAATTGCGTTTATCTTAGCAATAATAAATTATTACGATAATACGCAAGGACGGGTCGCTCACGTGAGTATTTCTTATTCGTACTAATGAATTACCATCAGTTAGCTGTTGCCAGCGCATTAATGAAATGTCCGTTTAAATACGCAAACCCAACCATTCATATTTATGTTGAAGTTGTCACAAAAGCGATAGAGGTGTTATGTTCGAGTTTTTTTTTTTTGTCATAATATTTTGCACCAGTAATTAGTTTTGCCGGAGCCTTGAATAAATTTTTGTTATTAAGTAAAAAAGAAGTAACTTCACGCCTGTAATCCCCGAAGAGGTAGGCAGAGGAATGTAGAACATTCCCACGTTTCACCAGTTA
>DWDW01000038.1:0-21288 GCA_018245635.1 Mimoniades versicolor eupheme | reverse complement strand
CACATATCCAGACTCCGAGCCACTACTAGAAAATCTAAATTAGAAAATTTAGTAGTGCCCGACCCGGGAATCGAACCGAGGACCTTCCGTTCGACAGTCGCACTTGCAACGAACACGACCAACGAGGCAGTTACATACTAGTAGGTAGGGTACATTTGCTAGTGTATTATCAAATTTTAAATTTTATTTGCTTATGCATCTTAAAAATTCCACAACTCTATGAGACATAAAAGATCGTTAATGTTAATATAAATTTAATTTGAACAATTGCTATGTGTACAAATGATTATTTAAAAAAAAATGGATAAATCGAATTGCTCCAGAAACGGCATCCGATTCTCATTAATACTCGTAAAATAAACAGAGTTGGCGCTCGTCGTTAAATAAATGCAGCGTCAAATGATAATACTAATCCGTCACATGCAGTGTTGGTGCGCGCTCCCACGAGGCTTCGGCTAGCGCAGACGGGCGGTATACCTGTGAAACGTAAGGCAAAATATGCGAGCTTCATCCTCAGTATTAATTTACTTAAACAGGCAGGTGTAGTTATTGTAGATTTAAACACCAGCGCCCTAGATATTGTTTTTAGTAACAAACACCTTTTTTCTGAAGTTCCATACAAACTGTACGAACATCGTTTTGCCTCGTAAAGCATAAGAATATAGCCCTCAGTGAACCTATGAAATGAATAGCCCACACTTTGTCGGTATCACAATTGCTGAAAATTTTAAAAGACGTCGCGTCTTCTTTACCTCAAAATATTTTGTTTTATTTCTTGAACTATGTAGATTCACTGATTGAATATTTTATATCCACATTAACACAATAAAAAAATAATCGTGCATTCCATATTTTCATTGAAATTTCTACTATATTGAATTAAAACAACAAAATACTGAATAAGGAGAAATTTGAGCTGCTCGTTTATAAATTCGTCTGGTGGAAAATCAAAGGAATGCGTGCAAAAAGGGGTGCGAACTGACACGTGTCGGAACCCCTGATTGGGCACATCGTGCCGTGCGCCCCTCGCTGCAATTAGAAGAATAAGCTGATTTGGTGATTCGGTAGTGCCTGTTTGATTGATTCATGATTTTGTTGTGTCAAGAAGTAAAGTTTTTTATAGAATCACACACTGAATTGCAACTATGTTGAGTTGTAGAAAGCTCTGTGCGGGGTTTAACGGAAAGAGTAATTACTTGCTTATATAACGAGCTAATGGTAACGAGAAGTAACATTGTAGTGCTAACATTGTTTGTCGGGGCGGTCGGTCAAACATTTAAAACGCCAATAAACAAATACAAATGAACATCGACTCTGGAGATATATGACAAAGTCAACATTAGTATCTGTTCAGAGTTGTCTTCTAAAATAAGCACGAAACCATAATTTCAATGCAAAATTGTAATGAATGTTTCGTGGCGCTAAGAAAATATTTTATATATTTGGTTAGTGTTAGAACAATGTATATAAATTTAAGCCATGTAATTTTGTTAACTTCTGGAGCAAAATAAACAAGCGAGGAAGTTGCGAACTTTGAGTGTACATAAATACAATGTAATTTGAAGGGTAAAATAAATGAAAGGGCAAGCCGTCCGTTGACATAACTACCAGGCTTAACGCAAACACAATTTGTAGTAACACAATATCTTTTACAATACATTGCTTGTTATGAATACACCGGACGATAGCGTGACGAATTGACAACGACACGTAAATTATTTTTAGCATTTTAGACGTGAAATTGGATTTTATATTGAATGTTCGGTTGAGTTGTCCGTATTTACGACTCGATAAACACTTTTCTGGGTGACAATGTTTCCGTCCGGTCGGTTATTGTTGAAGCAGATTGACTCGGTCCGTCCAATTACTTTCAGCTTACTTTTGCTATGTGAAAGTCGTTAGTCTTTTTATCATTGAAATGTCGTATACACATTTGTGAATGGCAGCCGTTATTCAGAAAAGCGACATAAGATAGCAAGAATTCAAGATTGGTAAGACGTTTAGATTTTGAATAGACTAAAGTTCAAGCTGATCGTACTACATATTTCACAGCAGTCCTGCTTGCAACTGCTAGGTCAAAGAGGCAGTCAAATTAGTAATAAAAAGTAGTAAATAATAGCCCAACTTGTCATTGAAAAATAAATAATAAATGCTGTTTCTTGAATAAATGAAAAGGTAGGCTGAGGAATGTATTAGTACACTTCCACGTTTCACCAGTTACGTTTACATCTACTATGAAGTAGATGGTGAGCCTATTGCCATACAGTGGACATATATCCAGACTCCGAGCCACTGCTAGAAATCTAAATTAGAAAATGTAGTAGTGCCCGATCCGGGAATTGAACTCAGGACCTCCCGAACGGCAGTCACACTTGCAACCAACACGACCAGCGAGGCGCTCAAAATATATTTAATTAAATAAAATCACCAAAATTTTTGTCTACAATACTAATGGTTACAGAAACTTAGACATTATAATATGGCTAAGCGTGGTAATAGAATTTAGGCTTGACTTTTGTAACTGCTGGATATTTGTAAAACTATTTGAAATATTACTTTGTTATATTTTACTAGATAGGTAATGTATTTTTAGCACTTAATGTAAATAAATGCGTTAATTTATTAAGAAAAAATTGAAAACCATGTTTTATGAAGATGCTCGTTGAAACTGTGTTTAATTGTAGATATAGAGAGTTGACCGACTCTCCGACCGACCGACCGACTTTAAACTATTCACATATGATATGGGTAAAGAAAGAGTATTTATTTGGATTTCATGATCATTATCATCCATTCTTTTATTGTTTTAATGTTGGATACAGGTGTCCTCTTACATTGGGAACTTTCAAGCCATAGTCTGTCACGCCGACCAAGTACGTGTCGGCAGACTTACAATGCAAAAAAACAAATATTTCTTTTTTGAACTCTACGGCGAGCAGGTTTCCTTAGGATGTTTTCCTTAATCCTTGTAGGAAGTGATATTTAAATTTTAAAACTCTTTTTTCTTATTCTTTTGAATTAACAATTTTTTAATTAGTTACAGGTGATGTGCCCGATGCATGGCAGTAGGCTCACCACCTATTCCATAGTGGGACGTAAACGTAACCGGTGAAACGTGGGAGTGTTCTGCATTCACATTCGACATCACACATGTGTTCAGTGGATGACGTAAACCGTGTGCTGGTCATTTTCCAAGTGTACTTATTTATACATACATATGTTATTTTAAAATCTCATTCTACATATATTTCAATCACATTAACACATCTCGTTAACGTTTGAATATTGCAGTGGATTTTAATTATTCTTTACTAGTAAAGTTTTTATAATTGTTACAATAAATTGCGTATGGGTGTTGCATGTAACGAAAATAACTCGAAGAAGATATCAAAGTCATAACTAAGAAGAACAATAGGTACCTACCTGTATTTATTCCAGGCGCATGGCGACGTGATTCTTATTTTATAGAGTTTTGTAGAAGATAAGTCTCTATCAGTGTAGAGCAGTAAAGTGAGGTTCTAGTTCGCACGAATACTGTTAGTATGCGGTCCGGGTTTGGTGGTTAAGGCCCTATACACATTAGCAAATTATTTGGTATGAAACCGAATTTTTTTATAATCTTACAGTCAGAAATTAGTGTCAGGACTGAAGCTGAGATACTAGGATCGTTCACTGAAACTGAGACTAGAACAATCACACAGTATTAAAACGTCAGTATGTAATAACAATTTAACCGTCTGATTTTTTGCACTGTGACCTACTTCTATACACACAAATAGCAGCATGCTGAATGAAATGAGTGAAACTGAAATCGAAACAGTTTGATGAATGAGCGAATCGTCTAAATAATTGAGCGTCCAGTTAGAGCGCCGGAAGGCATGCGTTTGTGGCTTCCGCGAGCCATTCCATGGCGATTTGCACGACATGGAATCCGCGGTTGGGGTAACCGGTAACCACCATTGGTTTAGCGCGTGTGATTTGGTTATCAATGGTGTTTAGATATCTTATACATTGATCAGTTGAATTGCAATTCGTATGAGATAAATGTAACATGTTTTATAAACATTGAATTAATGTCGGTCGTTAATTCATTTATATAGGTAGATACATATATCGACTATAGAATTTAATAGCTTTCGCTTACCTTTATAACTTTTTAATTGGAAGTCCATCATGATTCATCAATCAAGCGGGATCGCTGTCAAACGGTTATTTATGATATAACAAATAATTAGAGAAATATACCTATGTGTGAAAGATCCCTCCCACTGCGCTCTACATCTTCAGACGCCGGCTTGTCCGGAGCTCACGAAGTAATTTCCGTACCGCTGAGTACCAAATAAACGTATCTTGTTTGTGCTGAGTTTTTGTTTTCAACAGTTACGGTAAGGAGGCTGGTTATAATCAATAAACTGATCGCTGGACACGGTCACGCGGAGCAAAAGCGCGGACGCGATGGTACGCGAGCTGGGGACTTAGTGATGAGCGGAGCGGGGAGCGGGACAAGTTGTCAACGTTTGTTTGTTTTTTCTAACCGTTTTATTGGCCCACTGTTGGACAAGAGTCTCTTATCAGAATGATAGGATTAAGGCCACAGTCTGCCTCGTTGGCAGATTTCACACGACTAAAAGAACATTTTTTGTAATTCTAGCTAATTTTAAATCTTATATACGAGTATATGGCATTCACTACTAGGAGATTTCAATATAGGTATGCTTCATTTGGTTTTATTGGAATCTTTTCCTTTTTTCTTATTAAAACTTCACATTTTTTTTATGCTTTAAGGGCTGTAATTTGTAAGCTACATGTATTAATCCACACGCAGTCATGGCGGCAGACAATGGCGTCGACCCTTCTGGTTCTGTAAGGTGTTAAAAGCGTTTATAATAATGATTAAGTAAACGTTATTTTTTCGTTATCTAGTTTTTGTCGAAAACAAATAAATCTTACAAGAAAACAAATACAGCACCTACATGAAAGTGTTGTATGTCGCAGGAAAGATCCACAACTGTCATCATCCATTCCGCTCCGCTTCACCCGCAATGCTCAACTGTCCAACAAATAACCAGTAAACTGCTTTCTTATTGGATAATTCGTGATTTTAATTTTTTTTCCCTAGCCGCACAGCGACAGGTGTTTGAACCTGTCCACCACGATCTTGGCGTTGGGAGCTTCGGATGTTACCCAACTCGCCAATGGTGCACCAGTGCAATGACCCGATTATATCAATTACGTGGACAAAAATCTCCTATAACACGCACCCCGAGGAACACGACCAAACCTAAATAATAATAATATTAACATTTCTTCACATCAAGTCCCTTAGGAGGTAGGCAGAGAGCACCAAATGTCAAATATTTCTATCCTTACAGACCTGCCGCGCTTCTACTCTACTTTTTCGATCTCTTCATAAATGCATACAGGTTTTGGAGACTTCTGACTCCCCCGCAGACAGTACCTATCTGAGTCTATGCAATCTAAATAGGCGAGCCTCGTCTAATAATAACATTGTCGCATGGCACGAACACTATAACCTCTCTTATACAAGTCCCTTCGAACTCCATAATTTATAAAATTTTAATTATTTAACTAATTAATTGCTGAAATTATTAAATTTATTTTGCGATGTAAACTCATTAGTAAAATATCAATTCTAACATATTATATTCGAGTTCAAATTGCTAAGTAAATATTTAAAAAAAAACCTTTCGCCGTCTAAATCGATTGATTCTGTAACAGTTATCTGATTGACGGTTCGAGGTCGTCGACCTCACCACAGTCGAAAACATTGACTACAACCAGACATTACTAATTTCGAGGAACGTACGTTGATCGTCAACTAATAAGTCTCAATACGGAGCAGAGGATGAGCCTATTGCGTTACAAACAAACTAAAGTCTAACCTCGTATTCCATGTTAGGGCGTATAAACATAAGTGGGAATGTACAATCCTCTGCCTACCTCTCCGCGGTGATGCAGTCGTGATGTTATGTCAACTGGCTGCAAATGATAGAACACCTAGTGACCAAACTCATGACCTCACCAACGCAGATGCGTCCAAACTATCGCGAACGCATCCGTTAATCCCCGCATCCGAACGCGATCGGTGGAATTTTAATAAGAATCGATCGCCCGCCCTACATTCTGCTGGGCCGCTACACGCACGTGCGTTGACCCTGTAATTGTATAGGGCGGTTGTAGTGTTAATTTTTCTATAAACTTTAAGTTAGGATTTGCTCTGTAGAGATTAACATATTTAACATAATTTTCCTTGATAATAAGAATTACTTTCTTATTATCACCTGTTTAAATTTGGAACATAAATGTCTTTATTTGAAATAAAAATACGTACATACATAACTTTATTTTACCAAAAGATACACGGTACAAAGGAACCTACTACGTCTGAAAAGCAAAGTCTATATTAACTTTGAAACTAATAACAAACAATACTTACATGCATTTAAATTGCTAACATAATTATAATAATTAAACAACAAGAAACAAACAAACAACGCGATACACACGCGGCAATAAATTCCAGACATAAACATTCACTTACACACAAATAAACTTGTCCAAGTGTACGTTTATCTCGACATTACCCCAGAATTAGGGTACATCCACACATTAAGATGGCAACCCTGATACTTCGATATGAATTAAGATATTCTAATTTTAATTGCTCGCGTCGTGTTGGCAAAACGAATTCACGTTTTGTTAAAGGAAATAACATGTTTATTTTTTATATTTGCGTGTACTTCTAATGTAATTTACAGAATGGTAAATATTCGAAACGATAAAAAAATTAACTGCTACATCCGTCTACTACTGTTATTATCAAAAATCGTACAAAAGACAACCTTCCTACTTAAAGACTGGTTTTTAATAATTCATAGTTGATAGTAATGGTTCATCTTCATGTTAATAATTAATGATAAATTAAAGATTGAATGGATACGTTATTAAATTGTTAGGTTATGAATGGCTAGACACATCAAAGATTATACGTCTTATAAAAATCTGAAGCATGTTATTGGTATATGTTACTGGGCTTCAAACTATGCTGAAGGATCCATTAGTTGTCTCTGTGTTTACAAAAATTAAGCTTCTTTGTTAGGCTGATAATGTATTTTTCACGTATATATGCCAAATGTTTGGGATTTGATAATCATACGCCGGTTACGACATCTAGATTCTATAAGTACAAATCAAGATGTAAGCCCCAAGTGCTTCTCATACTCGTATTTAATGCGTCATTACTATGTCTTCTTAAACAACTTATATACAAACAATTAATTCAATTCTTTGCTCAGTGCAAAAGCGAGCCGGGGTGACCCCGCTATGAATCCCTAAGAAAATGTATTAGTGCGAGATAAAATCGTAGAGGCCATAAACTTTGCATATGGGGCCAATTATGAGGGAATTTGTACAATTCCGCAGATATACGTGTAAATAAATTAATAAAACAACCCCTTAGTGAAGGGTTAAGATTTAAACTGTTGCGATACGATCTTCAACCCTTTTTGTGCAATGACTGCTGTGTTCAGGTTAACGCGGGCACAAGTAATCAAATACAGTCGTTTGTTATTTTATGTGTACCTACTGTTTGTATGTTTTGTAACCTCAGAATGACAAAAAATTTAAGCAGGAACAATTATTTATTTTATCTGATAATTTATTAATCATTTTATTTATCTAATTCGGTGTGTAAGTTCTTTATGAAGGCACTTCGTACACTATATTGATTTGTTAGGCAGAGGCTCGCATGTTTTCGCCAGTTTCCTGAATATCCACACCATGTAAAAATTAAATTTGGCACTGATTCTATTATATAGAACTTGATTTTGTATACTCTTCCAGTAATTACGACACTGTCAACTCAAAAACGTAAAAAAATATACTCAGTTGTATGTATTCTTAAGTATTTATCTTACATTTGCACTGTACTCCAAGTATTCCACGTGCGGAAATAACATGACAAAACTACTCCAATAAAATTATATAGTTTATTATTATACGACAATAGCGTTACTAACAAATTTCATATTGAACATTTTTATTTAATATGCAATTCGGATGAACTGCGATCTGTGAGAAACTTTGAACAAAATTTTCAATAAATGTGCTAATGACAAGAATTTTTTTTTCAAAAAGCATTCATCTGCAGTAGGTGCCTACATACGAGTACTTCGTAATTTTTTACATAATTATCGAATTAGTGAACGAAATCCAACAGGCATTAATATTTCGTATTTGAACGTTAATAAGGTTTTTATTTCATAGAGTATAAATCTATGTATAAATATACTCTGCGCTACCGTTTGACCTCTAACTAAATCTAACTGAACTATTAAGTGTTTACATACATATGAACGTACACAATGAATGTATTTTATTTAATGATTTTTATTTCAGTAACACATACAATGTGTTCGCAACATCACGCCTGTAATCCCCGGAAAGTTACGGAGAGGATTCCCAGGTATATTCCCGCAAATTTGAACCCGCTCTAATATATACACATTATCTTTCTGTAGGTACTTCTCTATATAACATCTAATTATACCAAATCCTCTCCTACATGAATGCAATATTCCTAAAAAGGGTTACTTCCCGTGGATACAAACAGAATATAGCGCTATTCATTACTCATTTTCACAGTTTCTTCAAATCGGCCGCGCACCAAACTTTCTGAATGCACCGAACATTTGTATCCCCGAAAGGAAATATCGCCATCAACGCATTAATCCGGTGTCTCGGTAAAAATAACCGGCAGCGAAGCCGGATATGAGTTTAGGAGTTAGACGCGGCCGGATCGGCATTCCGCGCACGTAGCGCCCCCGCGTCACTGTGCGCGCGAATTTCAGATGCAATACGCCTGTGTGAGATGTTTACATGCCACTGTGTGTGTATGTGTGTGTGTGTGATACCCTGATGCTGCCTCGTCGAATATCAGCTTATTCTACTACTCACCTTGTTCTGCACAAATGAAAATAATATGTTTTATTTTTATTTAATTTTTTTTATTTAAGGTACACCAACTAAGTACACAACATTATACATTATCACTATATAACATTAAAAAAAGAACACTTCTTATTGCATACTTAAATTAAAGGTTTGCACGGCGTTTGTGATCATTGTTGAAGAATCTATTACCAAATGTCAATTAGTAGCCAGCTCAGAAATGTAAGTATTGTTGGTAGCTAAACCAAGTTCCGAATCGAGCCTAAGACACTTTATGTTAAGTACAGCTATGTTAGTGGAACTGTGTTAGTGGCGGCCGATACACTAAGTCGAAGGTGTCTTTAAATGGTTTACGTGAAGTTTGAAGATATTGAGTATTTAAGAAATGCTACATCCTACACTAGTTTATTGTTTATTCTTTATTATGTTAAAACAGTCTGTATAACAACAGACGCTCTATTCATGTCACCTTTAAATATAAATTTCGATACGCAGGCGCCACTGAGTCGCGAGCGCTTCCTTATACTCACACACATACCTCGTATTATGGAAAAAAATGAACCACAAAATACGATCATACATCACGTTAATGGAAAAGATTAAATATTCAAGCATTCGACTAAGTACTCATACATATGAGGACACTTAGCAATTTTATCGCGTTCATTTAAATATAATTCTATTTACTAAATACAATGGTTACGTATATTTATATGTATATATGTCAATGTCTGGCTGTCTGGTTGTGTGTATCGTGTCTTTGTTCGTGTGTGTTTGTATACATATATTATTATACATATAATAATATATGTGGGTGATTATACGTATATTGTCAAATGTATACCTATTCGCATCAAATGTTTAATCTAAATACATGACGACACGCCTTAATTCCGCGACGGGGTAGGCAGGGATATTACTCCCATTTTGCACTAGTTATGATGTACCTATATCGCTTGGAATAGAGGGTGAGCCATGCACCGAGCGCAAGAAGAAACTTTACCTGAAGAAATTCAAACAGTTTATGTTCACATTTTTTTTTCTTGAAACCATTTCATTTCATTGAGTGCCTTGTTCGTCGTGTTGGATGCAAGTACGACGGCAAATCGGAACGTCCTGGGTTCAATTACCGGGTTGGGTGCTAAAAAAAAATCTTATTTAGACTTTGTAGTAGTCTAGTAGCTCGGAGTCTGGAAATGTGCCCGGTGTATGGCAATATTCCCACCACCCATTCCATAGTGGGACGTAAACGTAACTGGTGAAACGTGGCAGTGTACTAGATACTACCTACCTTTTCGGGTATTACAGGCGTAATGTTACATTTTAATCAATTCAACTGAAATACCGTTTCAATTAAGAATTTGTTTTCAAATATTTACTTGTTTGTTTTTAAATCTAGGATCGATGATCTTAAAAGCTCCAGACTACACCTTAGCAGTCAAAATCAAAAGGTAAGGCTTCCGTAATCAGACCGTGAACTGGTATCACTGACCACAGTGAGAATGATAGATAAATTTTATAATTAAATAAAAGTCGGGCCTAGAAATAAAAGGTACAGTCGCAGAAAAAAGTACGATAACAATAAATTAAAGGCGTCAGCATCAATTACATGTAAATTAACCGTTAAGTATGTTTATAAACCACGAGTCAACATGACTAAGAATCACAATAACGTCGTTTAAATTAATATGAATCTTTAATTTAAACTATGAAGAAAAAAAAACCACTCATATGTATTATATTTATGTCATATCATGAAGAATGCGGTAAGTCTATTGCCATACACGAATAATAACATTAAATTTAAATATACCCCTAATAAACGCAGCACCTTCAAAGTCACTCGGAAATTCGTACAAATTATTACACTTTAAAACAGATTACATTAACACCTCCCCTAAGCGCATTTTTCCCGCTCCGCTGAGCATTTTTCTCAGAACCAATAATAAGGGAGCTGGGTATTGGCGTAAGTGAGTTTTTTTCTTCTAGTGGAACCTAATAACGCGGGTAATTTTTCAATTGGCCGCGTTAGGGCATCGTAGGTAGAAAACCTTTGTTTTGGATGGCGTTATGCAAACGTTATTACTAAATAATAAAAGAATAACGTAGCAATAAATGAGTGCGAGTGAGACTGTAGCTTTAACTCATTCATTAGTGGAGACTCATGTCTAACAGTGGAAGCACAAAAAAGTTGTTCATCATTGTCAGCCTACTGCTATCCACTGCTGGATATGTTCATAATCCCTACGCTGGGCTTGTGGGTTTGGTATAGCAGAACATAGCTTCTCGCACCGCCTACGCTGCTGCTCATAAACAGCTAGGGCCTTTAGCCGTGGCTAGGCAGACCAGGGAATACCGCGATCTACCAGCGCCGGGCCTCGTCACCTCGTACGACACCCTGTATCCCGGCACGGGGTCAAGGACTGTATTAATACCCCGCTCCGACACGGATGATGCCGCTACGAAGAGTTGTTGCTGATGTTTAAATATTTACTCAATAATGATAAGATGTTATGGAAAAATCTAGTTGACGACTAATACTTACTCAAACTAACAGTCTTATTTCAACAGCCCTGGACAAGTTAGTGACAGAGATCGATGAACAACAGTGGGCATGTAAAATCATTATAAACTATTTAAGAGGAGCTTATTATCGCTCTATAGACAATCAAAAGAAGTAATTGACACTTGAGATAATTTATATAATTAATTGACATTTTTGTTCTTACATTAATTGAGATTTTTGAGATCATTTATATAATAAATTACGTACATCTGTCTTCGTTGAGAATTGAACCGAAAATAATAGTAATATTGAAACCACAAGACGAAACCACAAGGCAAATTGTTTTAATTGTACCTTATTGCATCGCACCATCCACCAGCAACAATTTACATACACAATTTTTCTCACTCAAAGACGTTACCACTGAATTCGTCTTGACTCAACATTACGAACTGCCCTCTGACATTACATTACTGTAAAGTATATATATTTAGCATTATCGAACAAAATATTTATGTGCAATGTTAAGAATATGTTCCTATTAGTAATCGCTAGAGGTTCAAAATTCTACCATGGTTAAAATGCTTTTTAGTGTTATAGCAAGTAATGTGTAATTCTTCATAATAATATTATAAATAATACAACATCATTAATTGTTATTAATATTTAGGTAACCATACTATTACGCGGAAAATAATAATAGAATATTTTGTTTAAATTTTTTATATCAAAATGATATGTATCTGAGGACCAAATTAATATTGCCTTAGTCACATTTTTAATATATGTATTTAATTTTTTACGCATATTGAAACTAGTACCTACTTAAGAAATGTAACCAGTTTAATTATAAAATGCATACAGTATTACTTCAAGAACGAATTAACACTTGAATACCATTTAAACAAATTAATAAATACAGTTTTGTGAGCCAGTAACATAAAATACCAGAAAACTACACACAAAATTATAAAGTCTGAAGTGTAGACCGAGATTTGATCGCAGACTTCTGAAGTGGACAGCCAATTATAAAACCACTAATCCGTCATTACTAAAAACATTAAGAAAGACTTCTATGCGTTAGACGAATATTTAGAATAAGATTTGTACGTTTCTAAGACTAAAGTCATGTAAGTCAAGAAATTTCGCGCAATGTGATGGGATAAACTATTGTACGAAATAAAAAGCTAAAAATAACCTAACGCTGAATATTATAGCTTTTAATAGTAATACATGAAATTTTACAAACGCACAAAGGGCATGTCGATGACGTGTTGACAGTCGTAAAATTTTAAGCGACCCACAATTGCATGCTTCGCCGATTACACGATGTAGAGTTTGGACAGTGGTAGAGCTGACTACTTTTTGCAAATAATTGAAAAACAAATTTCAATATGTTACCTAGTGAGAAGTAAGCTTATTATATACATATTTCCTCCTTTATATTTTAAACAATGACATTCATGATATTATTCAATGAATATTTTTGTCTACTTGGCTGACTTATTTTTGATGCTTCTTAGAAATACATATTTAATTACTGTAAAATTCAATATAATTCAAATTCAATAAAAATCAATATGAATGTTAAAAGTAATTAGATGTATACCGATGTATAGCTTTTTAGTACTACTTATCGATTGTATTTAATATATTCTAAGCTAATAATTCTGTTTATGTATAATTTATAATAAATTAATAAATAAATTTCTAATAATTCTGCACTAGTCACATTGTGGTAATTACTTCGATATGAAAACCAACATACTATATATATATTTAAAAATACTAAGATGTTAATCGCCATGTCTCATAATTTCTCCACTCTACACCGCACCCCTCAACCCACTTTAATGAGAGCAGCCGTGTGGGTGACTTGGAACCGAGTAAAAAATAAAGTTGAAAAAATTGTCCGCTTTCAAAACACGACTTGTGCATTATGGCTCGCGACATCCACACTTTGAATGGCGCGAACAACGGGATAAATAATAATAATATTATAATACAATTGAAAGAAAAAAATATAATACAATTAATATTATAATACAATTATATACTCGTAGTTTTCATTTTTCGTCGTAAGTTCAACTGGACCACACAGAATAGTCACAATAAAAATACGATATAATTGATTACTGATTATGATTATTTATGTCAACATGCCTACATATAGGTACCTATCGTATAGAGGTAGGCAGAGACTGATGATTTCCACCGTACCATGGTGGAAAGGTGACTGGCCCGTTGTTGCAGTGGTTAGAAAACCTGACTGTTGCGCCGGGAGTCGTGGGTTCGATTCCCACCCAGAATAAATATTTGTGTGATGAGCACAAGTATTTGTTCTGTGTCTGAGTGTGAAAAATAATATTTAAAAAAAATTATATCTATTTAAGTATATATTTACATGTATATATGTAGTTTATCAGCCATCTGTTTACCATACTACAAGCTCTCTTGATGCTTAGTTTGGGATCAGATGGCCGTGTGTGGAGACGTCCCGAGATATTTATTTATTCAAATCAATTAAAACTTACCTAACATGCCGAGAATGCCAATGCCAAGAGAATATTAGGCGAGGAGAATCTTAGGTACAAAGTAGATGTGAACACTAAAAATTAGACGTCCCATTGATCATGTTGCAGTTAAGGAAATGTTTGTTAGGTAATTTCTAAGGACCGATAATGTATGAGCTAGCTAGATAATAACAGGAATGACGATCTCAGTACGGACGTGAGGGAGAGGGAAAAGGCTGCGCCAAACAGCTAAGCCGTACTGCCATTTAACTTAGCAGATTACATCTCGAAAATAGAAATATTGAAAAAAAAAACCATTTTTTTACATTAATAAGTTCAAACACATTATTGACATAATTCGGTTTCGTCTAGTATGATTTCGACGTGATTAATAATAGTCTGCTTACCCATTTACCGTATGTAAGTAATTACGAATTCCACAACTTGAAATATGACCTACCTATGACTAAAAACTATCGCCAATTCTACTAATAAATTCTTGTTTATACAACAATACTTAGTTAAATTGTTGCTTTTGAAAAGGTTTAACTTAGTAACTTACGGGGTAAAACATTTCGCATTCAGACAAAAACAAGTAAAGCTATATTGTAAATTATATCCCGCGACATAAATGTGATCGTATACAAGTACTATAATCCGCAGATAACAAGACAAGGGACATTCATACAAACCACCAATAACTCAAACGCTAGTATTTGGGAGCGCATATGACACGAAAATATATCCGTTTTACCAACAAAAAAATCGCATTGTCATACTTTAAAATAATATTACTGTATAACGAACGATTTTATCGGACAATGATGTTAAATCGATGTATCGATACATCGATTTGACATCATTGTCCAATAAAACCAGTATATTTAAGGGATTTGTAGATAGATATCATTAGAATATGCGAAAATTGATAGATATCATTAGAATATGCGAGAATAATAGACATAAGATTTGTTTATTTGATACATTACTGTCAACCAATAAAATATTGGTATCGACAAAGTATAAAAGTTCAAGTCTGTATTAGATACGCGAATGCTCTGGCAAGAGTGCTGAAAAGGTGTTGTCTGCAACGGAGAAACTTTTGCGTTTGAATCGTCTGAAGGAAGATACGAGTACGATGGACTCGGAGCCAACCGAAGTTCCATTACGTCAAAGTAGAATGAAACCGAAACCCACACACCAAGTAAGTTTAAAAATTATTTTCATAATTCATTGCATGAGTATAGTATAGTGTTCTGAAAAAGATACGAAGTTAATATTTTATAATTTTTGTGTCCTCAACAAACACTAGAATGAGTAGATAGGCTCATACATTAGGGAGTAGATAGGTAGACGTATAATAAACTATTTAAATTCTAAAGTGAATATTTAAAAGATGCATAATTATTATCGATTTTATTTTTATCTTTTTTTACTGTTACGTCATACACAAGGAACAGTAAAATTGAACGACATTTTTTCAAAAGTCAATTTGGAACTTAGGTACATTAAAAAAAATATGCTCGTGACTCGATGTTCGCAATATTTGCACCGTATTTTATTTTGAATACTTCCCAGATACCACTTGCCTTATAGCGAGCGATTTTCCTAAACCACATCCAACATTATTCTATGCATGCGGCACACTCACACACATACATTTTCTGTGAAATTTATATCTGTATACGTTACTTCTACCAACTACAGGTCCAGGAAATTTCGCGCGTCATAAAGCAGAAAACCCAGCGTATATCTCGCTTAATGGCTTCCAAATATTTAGAGCAAATGGCCCACGACAAATATTTCCTTGTTGCATTGAGTAAGGACGAACGTCTCGCTTCAGCTAACAAGGTCGGATCGCAGACACTGTATGAATTGGCTAATAAGGCTCTCGCAGATGTAGAAAAGCGTCAAGTAAATATACCTTTTGTCGTTTTAACTCCTCGCAATTATCTTGCTTACAATTTGCGTTCATTCATTTCCAACTTTATCTAGTCGTTATTTGACATTTTATAAAATACCTTTTTAAGATTTTTAGATAGTTATGAATTATTAACATAATAAGGTTTTCAATTGTTCCGGTTCATATAAGGCATACATGTTCAAAATGATAAAATGTTCTTCATTATATACGCTTATTTCGGGATATATGCACGCATATGTCATAGATGAAACTCGATCATCCCTCAAATTAAGTATAAGTAGTTCTCATTCACAAATGCAACATTTATAGTTCACTACAGTTCGTGAGGCTGATACTTCAAAGTGGTCTAGTATTACAATTACAGTTCTGTATTACAAGTAATTCAGTATTAAAAGTAGCTAATTGTTAACAATTTTTTAACTAAGGCCGTGCTTCGAGAACGTCGACCATTATACGCAGCTCGGGCATCAGAATCCGCTGCCCGTGCACGGCTTTCCCGAGCTCGCAAAGAAATGATAAATCACACCCAGAAACAACACATTACTGACGCCAAACGTCTTATAAAAGCAACTCAGGATATGTTCAAACAACGAGATACGGCGAAATGCTTGGAACTGGCGGAGTTCGCTATAGAACAGATATCGAGAAAGCCCACACATTTACTGCCCGGAAAAGAAAACTTCTTGCAAGCTCTGCACGATATAGTTGCTAATGTTTTTCTGGACCAGGTGTACTTTTTATTATCTTGTAAATCCTGTTTTTATAGTAGAGGTAGGTGTATATTATTTTAATATTGTTATGTGTCTACTCCGTAAAGGACGTAGCATCATGATATTATAGGTAACTTACTTAAGTAGTGCCTCGTTAGTTTTGTTGACTGCAAGCATGACTGCCAATCGGGAGATACTGGGTTCAAATCCTGGGTCGGGCAGTACTAGTACTAGTAGTTGCTGGGAGTCTGTGTCCGGTGTATGGCAATAGGCTCACCACCTATTCTATAGTGGGACGTAAACGTAACCGGTCAAACGTGGGAGTTTACTACGCTCCTCTGCATACCTCTTCGGGGATTACTGACGTGATGTTATATTTACTTAAATAGGCACTTAAGTAATTCTCTAAGCATTTTGTAACTCTGGAAGTTTGCACAATACATTATTTTTTGTAGGCAAAACCGTCATTATTACTAATTCGGCTATATCTGACCCACGATTGTAGCTTTAAGCCATAAATACCGCATCTGTTCGTACAGGGTCATATAAAACTAATTTGTATCAGTGTCATTTTGTAGTTTATTAAGTTATATACTACCTAATATGTACGTTAGAATATGACATAACTAAAATGAATTTAAAAAAGAAAATACTTTTTACAGTCTTAAATCGATTTATTAAAGTAAATAATTTGATTTGTATTCGTAGATTTTCTTGCTCATTAAATAAATTTGAGAAATGTGACACCCGTTTAGGAAATATAAAAATAAAAATTATTACTTTCAGAAACGAGTAAGAAGTCAAATGAGCGAGGCCGACATGGAGAAAAGAGCGTTTGTTCTCTTAGGGATTACAGTATCTCGCGAACCGAGTCGCGATTCCATGCTACGAGCAAGGCCACCTGCACCTCCTCGCGACGTTAAGTAAATCTAAAGTTTTAATTAAACTAAACACAGAGAAATTACCTTTTTATATTAATTAGAATGTCGTCCAGGAATTTCAGTACGAATTAACCTTTCTATATTGTTTAGATACCGCGTTCACATAAATAAGTTGCATTGAAACAAAACTTTAACGTCACATCACGCGTGTAATTCTCGTAGAGGTAGGCAAAGGAGCATATAAAGTTGCAATATTTAAAAGGCCTTTAAATTTAAGATTGACGAAAAGTATCACATGTTTATGGAATATGTATAGGTACTCGTATATCTAAATTCAAATATTATCCGTATTTGAATTTAGATACATTACTCAATTTGCCTGACCATACAGGATTAAGCCAATTAAAACTATTTTGAGTTCGATTACAGTTGTCGAAAGTGTTTCCTGATTAACATAAAGATGTTTAGTATGGATACAGGAGGATTAATATTGTAAACTCAATATCAAACGATGCCAGGAAACATTCCAAGAAAATCTGCATACCTTAGTGTTCTTCAATGTTTTCTCAAGCATGTCAAGTACCCGCAATTGGATATTGTCAACTTTGGATTATCCACTTAAATCTTTCATTCTAACATTAGATCCGTATACAGCATGGGATTTATATGATGATGATGATATTAAACCATGGTTGACTTAAAGGAAGATTGTCCTAGAATATTGACGTGACGTGCTTAATTTAAATTGATTTTATATGTGTATAAAAGTATCCCCATGTTTCCAAAAGGAGTGTATATTATTAATAAAACATGATCCGCAGACGGCGTCTTCGGACGCTGGAGCGTGCATTGTCGCTGAGCGGTCGCGCGTCCGAACGATGCTATGTACTGCACGAACTGGCCCGATTGTACACAGAAACTAAACAAGCCCACAGAGCTAGATTTTACGCTTCAAAATGCCGGTCCGGTACGATTTAATACTTCTAAAATATATATATTTTCACATGACCTGAGTAAATTTGATTCGCTTCTGATATATCGGCATTTCGTTTCGCTTACCGCAAGCCTTAGCGTGAATGTTACTACGTTAATAAATTGTTTATACAGAGGAATATAAGTATTTGTTTGTTTCTTTCGCTCACTCACTCCTACTTAATACATTTATGAATAAATCAATTAATTTATTCATTGAGACATTAAGACATATTTTATAAAATAAGACTTGTGTTTTATAAAATGGATGGACTTAATAACTACTAATTTCATTTGTTAAAAAGTATAAAGTATATAAAAGTATAAAGTAACTTATATGTTTATGAATTGTGTTAAGTAGTTAACGTAACATCACGCCTATATTTTCCCCAATGCGCAAAGGTGGGTACAGAAACAAGGTAGAGGAGTCTTAGTACATTTCTATGATTCACCAGTTACGCATACATTATTGAATTGAAGCTAAGCTTAGATATTTCCAAGCACTGGGCAAAAATCTAGTCTTCGAATTACTACTGGAAATTTTTCGTTAGAAGAACCAAACTTGAGAGTTCCTGGTCTGCCGATCGAGAAGTGCTGGGATCAAACCCAGGACCTCTCGATCGCGCGACCAGCGTGACCATCGATTGACCAATCGGGCTTTTACCCCTGGACCAACCAGGCAGCCAATTACGACCAATGAATTCAGTTCCACCACATTTTAAGCATGCAATATGCATGTGTTATATCATTATGTAAATAAATTAACTCAAAAGCAATGCAATAAAAAATTAAGCAAAGCCCGTCAAAACTCATCAAACTTACAAGTGTAAATAGAAATAAAATTACAAACTTGTTTTCCGCAGATCACCGAATTTAATTCGTTCGCGTTCACGAATCGTTTAACCATCTGTAAGTTAAGGCAATTTAAAGAGAGAGAACTTTCCTTGTATCATGTGAAAAGAAAAATTTTGTAATTTTGGATATGTCTTCGAATCCATCGTAAATCGACTTCGAAATCAAATTATAAAAGCGCTTTTCTCAAATCAGCGTATTAAGCTGTTGGATGGTTCGTTCCATCTGGCAAAGCGCCAGTCTTTGCAAATTCATCGCCAATAAACTTAGCCAATTTAAAGGCATGAACTTTGTGCATAATAATATCAAAAGCTTGTATTGCATTATTTTCCATTTGCCCATATATGTACAATAATTGAAGGTAGTCTTGATTTCTAGAAACAACGGTTGCACAATCAGACGAAGAACTGATGCTAGAACTAAAATCGAATTACAGAAGCGCGCTCGGCAGACCAACGCACCTGGTTGCTGAATGCTACGTTCTTGTTGGCACGCTGCCATTTGCTTCAGAATAATCGACCGGAAGCGCGCGCTGTGCTCATAGAGGGCGCTGCTCTCGCTCATTCTTTTGGATTCTCTGACGTTGCAAGCTTCTTCGAAACAGTAAGTAGCTTCAACACAACAACATGAAATATTTCACTTTCAAATTAAATTATATTTAAATACTTACTATTTTAAATTAGTTATAACAAAATAATGTTTAGTTGTAATAAGATAAAATAAATCATCGATCACCACTGTTATAATGCTCTAGAAGGGGCATTTATAAATAAACTATTGTATAAAATGTGTACTTTTATAACATACTCCTTCTAACGCTGCTTATCGTGGAAAACTATTAAATAAAGATACCTATTAAATTGCTTATTCTTAAAATTTACAACCTAGTTACAACGGATCTGGTTACATATTTTGTCCCATCATTATTATATTAATTTCTCTATAAATAATGCGTTTTTAATTAACTTAAGTTTCCTTATTTCATTAGAGTTTCCTTATCCCCTTATTTAATTAGAGCGTAATCTACTATAACATATTTTAAAAGACGGTCAATATTTAAAATATTGCAATTACACTTAATAAATATGAGTACGTACATTATTACTACCAATTAGTACTATTGTAACATGACTTATCGAATTTGTAGTGCGTAAATGTCTCAGTGGAAGGTGAAGTACCCTCAGAAGCGGCGACACTTGAGAAGCGCGAAAAAGCAATGGTCGACCTGATGCAAGATGACGACCTACGCAAAGCCGCCGAACACCTCTTCAGAAGGATGTCTGTTATTCCCGCGTCGAGGTAAAATATGTATAATTTTTGACATCGTACAGTTATTGTATAGCCACTTGAGGTTTTGTTTACAACAGTATTTCGATTTAAATTAAAATAGAACTGGAACAATTTGATGCACCTTTGTCGCACCTGAATCGTTACTGCCTCTAACAATGAATTGTGTGATTCTTTTGCATGCATTTTTGCAATTAGGCAAAGTACAATAAAGGTACTCGTAAGTTATAAGTATAATACATTGTTGGTCGAAAGATTTAGGCATTTTTTCGTTGTAGGTATTTCTTCACGAATTTAAACGTTTGTAAGAAACAAAATACGTAACATTGTACGTTTTTACGTATATTCGTATTTCGTGACCGTAATGATGACAAATAATAAGATCAAAGCATTGAAATAAATAGAGAATTCACTATATAAGTATTTGTAGTACAAAAGCTTGTGATTGCAAGATTGTTATTTGAAATGATATAAAAAGCAAATTTGATATCACAAGCAAAATTTTACATCTTATCATTTGTAGTGCCGCCCCGTTGGTCGTGTTGGTTGCAAGTGCGATTACCGAAACGGAGGTCCTGGGTTCGATTCTCGATTCAGGCACTACTAAATTTTCTAATTTAGATTTTCTAGTAGTGGCTCGGAGTCTGGATATGTGCCCGGTATATGGCAATAG